>CAUYLG010057938.1:0-164152 GCA_963573385.1 Cacajao melanocephalus | reverse complement strand
CCCATATTCCTGGTAAGACAATTAAAGCTTCATATACATTTGGTCACCTGGTGGGCCATTTAAACATTTTGTAAAGGAATTTCATTCAATTGTTATTTGAATTCCAGTTTGTCATTCTCGTTGTTAAAAGCTTTCCCATGCAAGAGGGCTGATGTTATAATAGTAGATTATTATGCTACAGTGTATTTTCTCCAAGTAAAGAAAGTTTTTAATGGTTTGAATCTTCTGGAAACATTGGAAAAAGACTGTTCCTTGTCATCCACACTACAACAAAACTTTAGGACCTTGGGCTTTGGGTTTATGGTCTCGCAGCTGAGAAGGATCCTTCCATACTTTGGAACTGTTGCACCCACTGGAACTGTTGAGGTAAAGCTAACCAGGGAAATTTCTCCCAAGAAGAAAATGGCATCCTTGATGTGAACAGCTTTTCCCAAGTTCACAGGTTAAGACTTCTACTATCATGAAACTCTTATCTTTGAATATTGTTTTTCTTGCTTATAACTCTACAAACAATAAAAGTGGAAAAGGGGTCTGTTATGTGCACTTATGGGGTATACTTTTATTTGTGAAGGAGTTTGCAGGCAGCCTTATGCATGGATAACCTTATACTTTGAGAGATAAAGGCCCGATACAGGTAAGAAACTTTAATGTGCATGTGTTGCTTCATAATCAGTCAAAAACAAAACATTGGTTCACTCCTCTAATCCACATCATGGTTTAAAAAGAACATTGCCAGGAGCCCTTCACTCTTCTAGAAGGGCATCATTTGTTAGGTCCTTTTACCACGGTTTAAATTAAAAGAAGCAATGATTAGAAGTGTATCCCTTGTTGGCTGGGCACGGTGGCTCACACCTGTAATCACAGCACTTTAGGAGGCTGAGGGAGGTGGATCACCTGAGGTCAGGAGTTCGACACTAGCCTGGCCAACATAGTGAAACCCGTCTCTACTAAAAATACAAAAATTAGCTGGGCGTGGTGGCAGGCACCTGTAATCCCAGTTACTCAGGAATCTGAGGCAGGAGAATCACTTGAATCTGGGAGGCGGAGGTTGCAGTGAGCCAAGACCATGCCACTGCACTCCAGCCTAGATGATAGAGACTCAGTCTCAACAAATAAATAAATAAATCCCTCATGATAAGATCTATATATAGCAAATTCTACTATAAAGTCTATCGTTAACACAACAGACTTTAAATTCTCTTGTGAAAGTTATGCTAAATAATAGGATTGGCTAAACAGAAAAGTGCCTGTGCAGCTGCTGGCAGTTGTGGCCTATGGAGAAACACATCAAATGAAGATTATAGAAATTCAGTGGTAGGAGATTAATGAAGAAATTGCTTAGTTAAGTGAGTAAACTCTTTAGCTCATTCTTTGATCTGTCCGATTTTGGGAGGTTTGGTTCATGGGGCCTTGGGTTTACGCGCATACTCCGAACTCTTGGTGCTATCCTCCCAATGGTTAGAATAATAGTCTCCCTGGCGCACCTTATTCTCTCAAAGGTTTTAAATGTTTGCACGCAGCCATTTCTAGAACGTCAAATGATCTCTCTTCAACTGGAATGACAAAAGCTCAAAGAACTGTGCAACCGTAAGAACACCATAACCTATAAAGGATGTGCTGAGACCAGAAACCCAAAATGATGGTAACTGAGAGTGGTGCTAAGGCCCTAAGTTTTGGTCATGCTCTCACCTAAGTGAGAACCTGATCAAAAAGGGGGAATTTTTTTCACAAGATTTTGAGAGGCCATTGTTTTGGACTAAACTCATGCACTAGACCCCACAAAACCAAACCAAACCAAACCAAAATGGGAGTTGCTTGTGCTAAGACTTTAAGGAAACATAGATTCTAGAACAGATCACATTTTGTTTTCTCTTTAGCAAATCTCTATAACAAACATCTCTGACAGCGTAGTTATCCACTCCCTAAAGTCCCCATTAAATCTTTTAAGCATATTAATTTCCTCTTGTCTGTAGACTGTCAAGCCTCAGATGATGATGCAACAAAGGTTCCAGACAGTTCCAGGTAAAGACACCACCCCTGGCCATCAAGAAGCTCCCTTGCCCCCACTAGATACAGCAGGGTGAATCCTGTGATCTTCAATAGATAGGGACTATGCCGTAAGCCAGAATGAAGTAGCTAGAGATAAAAGACCATCAGTCCCTCTGCCTCCATAAAGATTTATGGGGCTCACATCTCTCAAGGGGGAGATGAAGCAGGAAAATAGGGTCTGGAGGCAGGGAACAGAAGACCAATTCACACTTCAGCCATGACAGGAAATAGCCTCTCCACAGGGCATAGGCCAAGTAAATGACCTTGTACTTTTACTTCATCCTCTTTGTTTACATAAGGTGTACCCCAAGTAGAAGGTATTTAAACTCCTAAAAAATCTATAATGGGGACTTTGAGCCTGTGCTCAGGCCTGCTCGCATACTGTGGAGTGTACTTTAATTTCCAATGAAACCCTTCGTTCCTTCCTTTCTTTGTGCATTTTGTCAGGTTGTTTGTTCAAGATGCCAAGAACCTGGAAACCCTCCACCATTAACAAAGAGACGTGAGGAAACTTTTTGGGGTGATATATACGTTTATTATCTCAGTTGTGGTTATGGGTGTCAAAACTTAACAAATTGTACATTTTAAATATGTACAGCCTACGGTACATCAATTATACCTCAAAATAGTAATCCCAGCACTTTGGGAGGCTGAAGCGGGAGGACTGCTTGAGCCCAGGAGTTTGAGACCAGCCTGGGCAACACGGCAAGACTCCCATCTCTTCAACAATTTTGAAATTTGGGCCGGGCGTGGTGGCTCACACCTGAAATCCAAGCACTTTGGAGGTCAAGGCGGGCGGATCACCTGAGGTCGGGAGTTCAAGATCATCCTGACCAACATGGTGAAACCCCGTCTTTAAAAAAAAAAAAAAAAAAAGAAAAAAAAAGAAAACTAGCCAGGTATGGTGTTGTACACTCGTAGTCCCAGCTCCTCGAGAGGCTAAGGGAGGATGATCACTTGAGCATGGAAGGCTGCAGTGAGCTATGGTCATGCCACTGCACTCTAGCACGGGTGACAGTGAGACTCTGTCTCAAAAAAAAAAAAAAAGAATAAAATTTCAAAATAAAACAAGCAGAGACGTTTTTGTAAGCAACTGGTTGTTTGCTTAGGTAGTTTTTAGTTCAAGAAGCAATGACACTCCCTAAACAGGAACTAGGGGCTTTCCTTAAGATTTAGTTAGCTCTTTCTTCTGGAAGGAGAAAAAAGGCAGCAACATTAACTCTCACCTTTCTCAGGTTGTTTGTGCAGATAATAATTGAGAAGATTTTAATTACATAAATTACATAAATCCATTTTAATTTAATTTAATTACATAAATCCATTTTGTTTTCTTTTCTACTTTTTATCTCCTGTGCAAACAGTTTCTGAGCCTATCATTATCACAGAAGAAATAGCTTTGGTTTCAAAACTAAAAGCCAATATTTTTGTGAATTTTTTTTTTAAAAGATGGGGTTTCACCATGTTGGTCAGGCTGGTCTTGAACTCCCGACCTCAGGTGATCCAGCCGCCTTGGCCTCCAAAGTGCTTGGATTACAGGCGCGAGCCACCACACCCGGCCATTTTTGTGAATGTTTTAAAAATGTGAAAATGCACCTTTATATTTGGTACTTCTTTATTTGCTAATATTGAAAGAGCTGTTCTCAAGAACTTGCTGAGGCAGTTTCACTTTCTTTTTTTTTTTTTTAATTATGAGTGCTTTATTTTAGCTGGCGACCGAGAGGTGGCTAATGCCCAAAATTCTCTTGGCCACTAAGAAAACGTTAGGTGGTCTTTTATACCCTAGATTTAAAAGGGAGGGGGAACCTAGCTGAAGCAAATTTTTCACAGAAGCAGAGTAAGCAAAAAGTTAAAAGATAAACTAGTACATGAGGAATAAAACAGTGCCAGGTGCAAGGGGTAGAGCTGTCATGAAAGACATACAACTTACAGATAATGGGGGCTCTGGGTGCTCGACAGCACCTGCATTCCCAGGCTCTGCTGGTACCACTTACTCGGCCTCTTATCAACAAATGCACTCCTGGAGGTGCCCAGTGTCAGCCTGTCCCAGCTACATACTACAGTTACATACTTAATGGTGGGAAAATAATTAAAATGAAGACGGTAAGATGGAGTCTGTCCAGCTCAAGAAGTTAACATGAAGCCTGAACAGCTCTCAGTCTGACAAAGAGAGAGTCAGTTTTAGATGACAAAAAGCAGGTTATCACACTTTGGGAGGCCGAGGCTGGAGGATCATTTGAGGCCAGGAGTTCAAGACCAGCCTGGCTAACACAGTGAAACTCTGTCTCTACTAAAAATACAAAATTGACCTGGGTGTGGTGAGGCATGCCTGTAATCCCAGCTACTTAGGAGACTGAGGCAGGAAAATTGCTTGAACCGAGAGGTGGAGGTTGCAGTGAGCCAATGTCGCACCACTGCACTCCAGCCTGGGCGACAGAGTGAGACTCCACCTCTGGAGGCAAGGGCGGCAGAGCACTTCACCCAGGGCCCCAGGTTGAAAAGGGCCCCGTGCTCTGGGTCCCACTAACCCATTGCCACCGCCGACCCCACCACCGCCGCCGCAGCGCCTCAGTGGCTCGGTTGCTTGCTCCAGTCCTGGCCCCCACAGGCCCGCTGCCCAACTGCCCCTAAAGGAGTGAGGCAGGAGGAGCGGACCAGTTTCACTCTTTCTAAAGGGATCATCCATCCTCCACTAAGGCCCTCCTGCTGAATAATCTTCCTCTACCTGGATTTTTCTTTTCAGGTCAAGATCTTTTCTTTGGGAAGTTTGTCTGCAAGTCTTCAAACTCACGATTTAAACCTATTCTCCTCTCTTCTGTGGTTACTTTTCCTTTCTGCCACTGCTTTTACTTGTTGGATTTTTGGTTTTGCTACCTCAGGAGAAAGAAGGTCAATGGAAGCCTTCTTCAAAGTCTTGAAGAACACATGGGAGCTCCTGGGAAAGGAAACGGGTTGAAGAGGTTGCTCTTGGCAGAGAGGAAGGCATGCAAAAGGGCACCAAGACAACAAACAGCATACGTGGGCTGGGAAGGACATGATTCAGTGCTGGAGGATTGAGGTTTGTACATCATTGAGGCCCATGAGTAGCACAGCAGCTCCTACTGTATCCTGTGAGTGATGGGAAAAACATGTAGAGTTTTAAGCAAGAGAATGGTAGATTCAGATGTGTGATTTAGAGAAATCTATCTAGCAACTAATGTGATTTTTGGATCTGGCAAAATTTGGGCAAAGTGATCATTTGAGAGACTGTTGCAGTAATCCAATCAGAGGATGAGTGCCTGAATGAAGCAAGTAGATGAAATTGAGAAATATTTAGAGTAACAAATTAACAAGACCAAGTGATTCAGTGTCACCTTCAAGATGGAGGGGTTAGAAACAAGGAGAAGCCAAGGATAACTCCCTACCTTCTAGATTCAGCAACTGGGAGAAGAATGGCATTTTCAAATGAAACAAAGTACAAGAGGCAGAAGGTTCACTGGGAGCCAGGGGAATGATGGATTCAATTTAGGGCATATTAAGATTGAGATGCCCAAGAATACCCAGTGACATCTGCAGGACATTTCTCCGGATGGCCTTGGACTGGCCCAGTTCTCCTCACTTTCTTGCTTGTAGTTCTGAAGAATAATTGAAATGTGCTGGGAATATAATATTCTGAGATAAGGAGGAAATAGCCAGAACAACCCAGGCTCTGCTCTAGCCCCTCTAAAAACAAGATGCCCTCTGATGCTTTAGCTCCTGTCATGTACACAGGGTATAAAACCCAGGGTAGGCTGCTTTACAGCTCTTTCCAGCTGGGATACAAGTGGGCATGCACAGATGAGACTCAGTCTACACCGGGCAGCTTTCCTGAGTCTTGAGAGACCAGCTCATCATGAATCTTAGGCTTCTGCTATCCCTTGCGGCTTCTCTCTAAGTAATAAATCCACTTCCTGTAACTTGTGTATGTGAGTGTTCTGGCTCACCAGACTCGTGCAGGCAGTAGAAGTACAGCCCAAGATGCAGTGAACTGAATTGGTAACCAGTGCACAGTGAACACACTTTGCAGAATCCAGCAGGTTGCTGAATATATGAATCTGATGTTAGGTAGAGAAGTCTGACCCGGAAATACAGACTTTAGCCTGCCATGGTGGCTCACGCCTGTAATCCCACACTTTTGGGAGGCCGAGGTGAGCAGATCACCAGAGGTCAGGAGTTCAAGACCAGCCTGGCCAACATGGCAAAACCCTGTCTCTACAAAAAACACAAAAATTAGCCAGGTGTGGTGGCATGCGCCTGTAATCCCAGTTACTCAGGAGACTGAGGCAGGAGACTCACTTGAACCCAGGAGGTGGAGGTGGCAGTGACCCAAGATTGCGCCACTGCCCTCCAGTCGGGGCGACAGAGCGAGACTCCGTCTCAAAATAATAATGAATGAATAAATAAATAAATAAGAGGATTTAGAGTCAGGCTATAGATGATAATTTCAGAAAAATCATAAAAGATTTTGAAATTGTCCAAAGAGGTTACTAGGTAAACTTTCTATGAAATGATGTGCATTTTTAAAAGACCCTCTGGGTCATTTGCTTTTAGAAGGGGTGTACCTCTGCCTTTGAGTGTGCTATTACAACCCTGTAGAGATAGAATTAACTTGCAGAATATAGTAATGTAAATGTTTCCTGCCCATAACAATGTAAACTATTCCTGTCCACAACAATGCAAATCAATTTTGTGTGGCAAAGAATATGACACTATAAACCAAATTCTTCTCAGAAGCAGTTTGAACATCCTTCCTGATTGTAGGGATTAATTAAAATCAATGAATGAGTTAAGTAAGATCTTTGGTACATATTCATTTCATATTTGCATGAAAGCCATAATTTTACCTTTTTAAACACTTTACGAAGCTTTCACCAACATCCCAATGGATTCACCAGGCAGAACCAGATAAACCACATTACTGAAGGAACACTCCATGGGGCTGATAAGCCCAAGCACATTTTTACCTGGCTCCCAGAGTGAATACCAAGTAGGAATAGCACCACAGCGTTGCTGACTTTCTAGGTTTCTTTCTCTTCCCTATTTATTTTGGCTTTTGTTTCTGATTTGCCCACAGTTGGTGGATTTTTCCCCATTCATGGCAACAACAATTAGGAACTTGCGGGAAACTTCGTTGCTCCCTTTTCCTTGGCTGGCAGCGCGGACGCCACACGATGCTTGGAATTACCGTAAAAGACGTGAACCAGCAGGACTTTGTCTGAGCGAGCTCTGGCAGCAGTGTTCAAAAAGTCCGGGAAACTGAAAGTCTGGGAATGGGTGGACACCGTCAAGCTGGCCAAGCACAAAGAGCTTGCTCCCTACGATGAGAACTGGTTCTACACACAAGCTGCTTCCGCAACCCAGCACCTGTTGGCTCCATGACCAAGACCTACAGGGGACTGGCCACAGCGACCGGACTCCCAGCCCAGCAAGCGCCTACGCGCCTCCATGCTCACCACCCGCCACGCCCCTCCGCCCAGCCCCTTCCACAGGCTGACGCCTTCTTCCGGCAGCCTTAGTTTCCTCCGGCTGGTGCAGCGCCCTGTTCCGGGAGAATACGTCATCATTCTCACGTTCCGGTAGCTAAGGCGATCAGCCGGACTTCCCGCTGAGAGGAGCGGATGTCATACTGTATCAGAAGAGCGAACCTCTGAGGAACGCTGGCTGCGGTTAGGCAACGGTGCGGCAGTCGCTGGAGTTTTCTGAAACAGAAACGTTTAGGGGTGGAGAAAGGTGTTCCAAGGAACTGTGGTTTTGAAGTGCGAGACACAATTGTCTTGCCCTATTCCGAGATGGTGGCTGGGCTTCTCTGAGTCGCTCGCTTCCGCCCGTGCGTCGGAGAAGCGCTCTTTGATTGGCCAGTGGACAGCGCTGTGGCGTGACGCGCTGGGGGCTGGCCAATCGGTTGAGAGCTGAGCTGGACTTGGCGGTGGGAGTCGGGGCCGTGCTGTTCCGGCTGTTCGTGAGGACGGCCCTAGCTAAGTGAGCGGCTCCGGCCAGGTGAGTGGGGCGCATAGGTAACGGAGGGCCGAGGGCACGGGTATGAGTCTCTGCCAGGGGTGGGGTGGGCGGCTTCTGGAATGAGGCCTCTTCTCCACAGCTTGGGGTAGCGGAGGTAATCGATGGTCCAGTAATCCGCTGAGGGTCTCGCACCAGGCCTGGATTAATTTCTGGCTCCAGGTTCCTCAGAATTGCGGGGTGCGCACAGCTGGAAGGACCCAACCCCGGCTCTATAGTTGCGAAACTCAAGACTCAGACAAGTGAAACGACTTTTGCTTCATGACAACTAGAACTAGAACCCAGGTCCTTGGACTCCCTTAAAGGATTAAACCTCACTAATTTTTGCATACAGATGGTCACTGTGTCCTGAGAAGTTTTCAGTTGGCGAGATAAGGGTGGTTTAGATTTTTTGGTGGATTCTCCTACTGTTATTTTTCCAGGCCTTTCATTCATTCACTAATTCATACTTTCGTTATTTACCTCTTCAGATGCCTTCCCCTTTGATAATTTGGTATGAGTCGTGGACCCATCTCCCTAGAAAAAGGTGCACATTCCCTCGTGCGCACAACTTCAGAGGATTCCTGCACCTTCTGTAGTCCCCTTTGGATTATGTGCCCATGGCCAAGAATCCGTGACCTAGAGGGATGAGGGAAACTGGCAGTGGGAAAAGAAGGAGGGAGCAGGTTTTAGGCTATACATACCTGGAGACCATTAGATGGAGCGAGTACCTTTTTTTTTTTTTTTTTTTTTTTTTGATATGGAGTCTTGCTCTGTCACCTAGGCTGGAGTGCAGCTGCGTGATCTGGCTCATTGCAACCTCCGCCTCCCAACTTCAAGCAATTCTCCCTGCCTCAGCCTCCCGAGTAGCTGGGATTGCAGGCGCCTGCCACCACACCCAACTAATTTTCGTATTTTTAGTAGAGACGGGGTTTTGCCGTGTTGGCCAGGCTGGTCTGGAACTTCTGACCTTGTGATCCGCCTGCCTTGGCCTCCCAAAGTGCTAGGATTACAGGTTTGAGCCACCACGCTTGGCCTTGACCACAGTCTTTCAAGGCATGAACATAAGCAACTGTGGCGAGGAAAGAGGTTCTGTTGAGACTCAGCCTAATAGTAATTTTGGTAATACTAAGTAGAAATATTTTAGCTCAAAACTGGTTCCCATTGTGAACCAAACCTGAAGATCAGTATCCAGCTCTTTTCTCCAAAATTAACAAAGTGCAGAAGGGAATGAGCACACACCCACCACCGGAAAAAAAAAATCACTTGGAATATAAAATTTAACAACAAGAAAAGGAGATTAGAGAGGAAGATAGTTGGATGCTGAAACAGGATTCAAGAGTTACCCTTGGGCACGGGGTTAAAATTGGCTTGACTGATAGGTTGTGAGATCTGTGAGGAGGTTTGAAGTGGTAGTATTTAACTACATGTAGTTTGGAGATGATCAGGTGATTGTAAACCTCTTAATCCTTTGATTTATTTTTAAGTGCTTGAGAGGAGAGTTGAGAAAGGAGCAGTGTTCAATGATAACTGTATCGTTAACCGACTTTTGGGTATCAGAGGGAAGGGAAATACTGTTATTCTACAGCAACATGTTCTTTCAGAATATTTAAGAAACACTGTGTTAGATGGGCCGGGTGCAGTGGCTCACACCTGTAATCCCAGCACTTTGGGAGGCGGAGGCCGGTGGATCACCTGAGGTCAGGAGTTTGAGACTAGCCTGGCCAACATGGTGAAACCCCATCTCTACTAAAAATATAAAAATTAGCTGGGCATGGTGGTGGGTACTCATAATCCCAGCTACTTGAAAGGCTGAGGCAGGAAAATCGCTTGAACCCAGGAGATGGAGGCTGCAGCGAGCTGAGATCAAAGAAAAAAAAAAAAAAGAAAGAAACACTGTGTTACATGACCCATCTTCTTTTTTTTTTTTGACATTTAGTTCAGAATTTCACATACCATTAAGGTCATTAAAGTTTTATCTTCAGTTCCCTTCTAGACTATGGCGACCTACCTGGAGTTCATCCAGCAGAATGAAGAACAAGATGGTGTGCGCTTTAGTTGGAATGTGTGGCCTTCCAGCCGGCTGGAGGCCACAAGAATGGTTGTACCCCTGGCTTGTCTCCTTACTCCTTTGAAAGAACGTCCAGACCTACCTCCTGTACAATATGAACCTGTGCTTTGCAGCAGGCCAACTTGTAAAGCTGTTCTCAACCCCCTTTGGTATGGATTCTTTTGAAACTGGTGATGCTCATAAAAGTCATTAGATTTGGGCAAGTCATCAAATTTGTGATGAGTAGTAGATGGTGAGATTCTTATGATTCTTGTGGTGAGTAGTAAGTGGTGAATATTTGTAGAAATCTCCCTGGCCTGGTAATTCCAGATAAAATTGGAATCTTAGAGGAGTGAGGTGGAGGGAGAGGATTTTTTTTTTCATGCTTCCCTTATACCGTGATGCTGTATGGCAGGGAGACATAGTAGGCAGAAGAAATTTTAACTCTTAACAATTTGTTAAGTGTAATTTTTTTTGTGTGCTTGAGGTAGTGACCTAAGATATTTCTTTTAAATGTGGGCATTATTTGAAATGATTTTTAAACAGGTGGAGAGTGTCATAAAATTTTTATATGAAGGATCATTTTTTACTTCATTCCCATTGCTTTTATGTAATATGCCCATATATGAGTGCTGCTGCTCTGATTTTAAAATCATAGCCACTGGTTATTCATTTTCTAAATGTAGAAAGTGTGGGGAAAGTAACTGAAGCATTATCTTGAACCAATTTGAGGAAGTGAAATGTGCTTGCCCAACTTTTCTTTTTTTTTTCTTTTTTTTTTTTTTTGAGATGGAGTCTTGCTCTGTTGCTCAGGATCAAGTGCAGTGGGGCAATCTCAGCTCACTGCAACCTCCATCTCCTGGGTTCAAGCAATTCTTACCTCAGCCTCCTGAGTAGCTGGGATTACAGGCACGCTCTACCACACCTGGCTAATTTTTGTATTTTTAGTAGAAACAGGATTTCACCATGTTGATCAGGCTGGTCTTGTACTACTGACCTTGTGATCTGCCTGCCTTGGCTTCCCAAAGTGCCGGAATTACAGGTGTGAGCCGCCACGCCCGGCTCCAACTTTTCTTCAAGTGGGCTAAGTTAGGTTAAAATCTAGAAACAGTTTGCTATGTGTGAAACATGCTTTTAATGTTGGAATTTAGTAGTTTCACATAGCTAGACGATAAAGATGTTAGAAGAAAACCATGCAGAATGTGTTAAGATAAAAAGTAAAAGGGAAATAAAATAACCTATAATTTATATAAATCATGACATTTAAAAAATTAGGAAATTGGAAAAGAGAAAAATAGGTAATTCTTCACTGTGGCCGTTTGATGAAAATTTTGGTGTACTTAGCCAGAATTCTAAAATTAGCTGGGTGTGGTGGCGGACACCTGTAATCTCAGCTACTTTGGGAGGCTAAGGTAGGAAAATCACTTGAACCTGGGAGGTGGAGGTTGCAGTGAGCCTAGATCGCGCCATTGCACTTCAGCCTGGGTGAACAGTGAATGTTGTGCATACTCGTACTTATGCACACACATAGAAACACGTATTTGTGTGGTATACTGAACTTGAAATTTATAAATTAATGCTTTCTACCTTAAAAATAAAAGTGGTACCTACTTATAATATTTATGTTTCTCACAGTCAGGTTGATTATCGAGCAAAACTTTGGGCCTGTAATTTCTGTTTCCAAAGAAATCAGGTATGTGAATTATTTTTTAAAATATGTTACATGTTTTAGTTGTAGTATGAAAAAAATTAGGTTGAATTTGTGTTTACATTGGCAGTCAGCAGTTTCTGCTGAACTCAGGGTGATAGCTCTTGTTAAGCGTAATATTGAATTTGAACGTTTGTGGCTTATTCTGTTGAATGGTTTTCTTCTTTGAGTCCTAGTAATTTGCTTGGGGGTTGGGGGCGTGCATTGAATTCCTTTTCTTACACATTTTCTGCAGGCAGTGAATCTGTTACCCTAAGAAAGCACCTGTTGTTCATATTTCTCTTGACTTCAGTACATTCTAATTGGATAGTGTACATTACTGAATTTTCATTTTCTGATCTTTCTAACTTTTAGGATCCAAGTATCAATGTTGAGCTTCTTTTGATTTAAAAATTTAAAAACTACCAAACTAGAAAGACCTCACAAATCACAAGACAGACTTCTTTATGAAAGTAACTGTGCTTGGCCAAGTGCAGTGGCTCACACGTGTAATCCCAGTACTTTGGGAGGCTGAGGTCAGGAGTTCAAGACCAGCCTGGTCAACATGGTGAAACCCTGTCTCAACTAAAAATTTTTTTGTAAAAAAATTAACTGGGTATGGTGGTGGGCGTCAGCTACTTAGGGAGGCTGAGGTAGGAAAGTCGCTTGAATCTGGGAGGTGGAGGTTGCAGTGAGCCGAGATTGCGCCATTGCACTCCAGCCTGGGCAACGAGCAAAACTCTGTTTCAAAAAAAAAAAGGTAACTGTGCCTGTTTTGAAAATGTTCTAAAACTGGATTGTGATGATTGTTGCACAGCTGTACATTGACTAAAAATCATTGACTTGTGCGCTTAAAATGAGTGAATTTTATGTTATGTAAACTATACCTCAATATTAAGTTGTTAGAAAAAAGTTAATTGTGTCCAGCATAGTGTATATTGTTCTAACAGATCTTAAGCTCTTCACATGCATTTGTTTATATATTTAATCATAATTAAAATTACTCTCATTCTCAGATACAGCACATAAGTCTAGTGATGAAGAGAACAGTGTATAATTGATGACTGACTATAGGTTCAGAAAGTATAACCAGATGTCATTCAAAATGTATCTTCATGAGAGATTCAGAAGTATATGCAAATCTTAAAAACATTTCTGCTCCCTATTACATTCGGGATTAATGTCTCTGTTTAATATAACTTATTATAAAAAATCTAAGGCAGGGTAGCATTGTGGCTAAAGAGCCAGGCTGGAGTGCAGTGGTGCAATCATGGCTCATTGCAGACTTAGCCTTCTGGGCTCAAGTGATCCTCCCACCTCAGCTTTCGAGTAGCTGGGACTACAGGCGTGAGCCACCATGCCCAACTAATTTTTTTTACTTCTTGTAGAGAGACAGGGTCTCATAGTGTTGCCCAAACTGGTTTTGAGCTCCTGGGCTCAAGTGATCCTCTTGTCTCAGCATCATTATCATTTTTATACGTGGGAAATAAAAAGTATAATGTAGATATGCCAGCCCTAATAGAACTGTTTCCTTCTTTTCAGTTTCCTCCAGCTTATGGAGGCATATCTGAGGTGAACCAGCCTGCTGAATTGATGCCCCAGTTTTCTACAATTGAGTACATGATACAGGTAATTTCTTTGTTGTGCATTTAATGAGCAATATTAAATATTGAGTTTCTCTTGAAATCCTCTGTCTTCCATGTCTCTTACCTGGGTAGGGGACTTAAAGCTGTGAGGGTAGCACGATCCTGTTAGGTTTGAGGTGTGTGTATCTGCTGGGATTGTTTTCAAGTCTTGATATTATAGAAGGCTACTAAAAAGGTAGAACTGATTAAATTCCAAACCTGTCCTCTGTAGGCTTCTCCATCTCAGTAGATGGTACTCCATCATCTAGTTTTTTAGCTTCAAAACCTTAGACTCATCCTTGACTTCTTTCTTTCACATTCCATATCTAATCCACTGGAAACCAGAATCCATCCACTTTCCTCTCTCTACTACTAACTGCCCTGGGCCAGTCACTGCTTCTTACTTGAATCTCCTAATTGTTCTCCCTGATGTTACCATTGCCTATTTATATATTATTCTTCACCCAGCAGCCAGAGTAACCCTTTAAAAACGTAAATTATGTTACTTCTCTGTAAAGAAAACCTCAGTGGTGAAAATGGCTTTCCTTTACCCAGGGTAAAAGACAGTTTTCAAAGCCTTGTGTGTTACCACTCCATCCTCAGTGTCTGCTAGTGTCCGTGATCAGCCCAGTGGGTCTCCTTGACTCTCCTCCAATATGTGAACACTCCTGCCAGAGGACTTCTGCTCTAGCTTTTCGCTTAGGCTGGAGCTCTCCCCTGTATCTGTAGTGTTCCTTTCCTCTCCTCCCTCAGGCTTTGCTCAACATTACTTTCTTTTTCTTTCTTTTTTTGAGACAGTCTTGCTCTGTCACCCAGTCTGGAGTACAGTGGCACGATCTCAGCTTACTGAAACCTCTGCTTCCTATGGTCAAGCAATTCTCTTGCCTCAGCCTCCCGAGTAGCTGGGATTACAGGTGCACCCCAACATGCCTGGCTAATTTCTGTATTTTTAGTAGAGACAGGGTTTCACCATGTTGGCCCGGCTGGCATTGAACTCCTGACCTGGTGATCTGCCTGCCTTGGCCTCCCAAAGTGCTGGGATTGTAGGCGTGAGCCACTGCACCCAGCCCTTTTTTTCTTTTTTTTAAGATGGGGTCTTACTCTGTCATCCAGGCTGGTATGCAGTGGCACAACTATAGCTTACTGCAGCCTCAAATTCCTAAGCTCAAGAGGTCTTCCTGCCTACTCCTCCTGAAAGCTGGGATCACAGGCATGTGCCATCACGCCCAACTAATTTTTAATTTTTTTCCTTTTTTTTTTGGTTAGAGATGGGGGTCTCGCCATGTTGCCAGGCTGGTCTTGAACTCCTGGGCTTAAGCAGTCCTCCCACCTTAGCCTCCCAAAGTGCTGGGATTACAGGCATGAGCCTGGCTCATATGCTGCTTTCTAAATGAGGCTGCCTGACCTCTCTGTTTAACAGTTGACTCTGCCCTCTGCCTCTCCTCCTGGCATTTGCATTCCCCTTTAACCTCTCCATTACAGAAAGTTTGCTCCTTGAGGCAGCAAGAAGTCTTGGTTCTTTCTGTTCACTGTGTGTCCCAGGACCTGGAACAATGTCTGGCATGTAGGAAGTATTAAAAAAATGTTGAATACATTGTTGGATACAAATAGTTTCTATGTTTAGTTTTGATTTAATAGCGTCTAAGTCATTTAATGAGTTAGAACTTTGTGTAGATGTCCTTATTTCCTAAAACTAAATATTGGATAAAGACTTACGATTTTCATACCTAATTTGCTTTAAAAAGTGCTGGTTAAGTCTATTTGTATATTGATCATCATGCTGTTTTTCTTTGCCCAAAGCGAGGTGCTCAGTCCCCTTTGATCTTTCTCTATGTGGTTGACACATGCCTGGAAGAAGATGACCTTCAAGCACTCAAAGAGTCCCTGCAGATGTCATTGAGTCTTCTTCCGCCAGATGCGCTGGTGGGTCTGATCACATTTGGAAGGATGGTGCAGGTTCATGAGCTAAGCTGTGAAGGAATCTCCAAAAGTTATGTCTTCCGAGGGACCAAGGATTTAACTGCAAAGCAAATACAGGTTTGTACCTTACTTGTACAGGAGCAGGAACAAGGACTTTTTTCTTTCCTCTTTCTTTTTTTTAAAGAGACTGGGGTCTCGCTTTGTAGCCCAGGCTGGAGTTCAGTGGTACGATCGTGGCTCACTATAGTCTTGAATTCCTAGGCTCAAGCCATTGGCCCACCTCAGCCTCCTGAATAGGTGGGACTACAGGCACGTGCCACCACACCCAGCTGAGGACATTTCTTAAAAATTAGTCATTCACTTTTAGTGTAATTGGAAATGAATCTTTTTGGCTTTTTTTAAGGATATGTTGGGCCTGACCAAGCCAGCCATGCCCATGCAGCAAGCACGACCTGCGCAACCACAGGAGCACCCTTTTGTTTCAAGCAGGTGAGATCCCAACATGGAGTGTTCCACATACTGTGATGGACATGCAGATGATCCATGGGATGAAGGGAAGAAAAATATTAGAACTTTTATTTTCTTCTTCTTAGGAAAAAAGATAAATGATTAAGCCTAATCAGTGGTCAGAGTTTATCAAAAAGGTTTTGAGACCACTGTGCTCAATTGCTGTGCTTAGACATTCCACATCTGATGTCCTTTTTGATGCTTAAGTAAAACTGGAAAACCTGAAAAGACTTCTTTCATGTGTCCTCAAACATACTTATGACCAGGTATTCACTTCATTCAGTCCGTTGAGTGCCTGGGGCTGCTCTAGACTGGGCTAAAAGCTTGATAAAATGCATTGCCTGATGTGCTGAAGACAACCACTTAACTCTCAAGGCTCAAGAGAAGCACAGATTAGAATGATGAGGAATGATGAAGATTGTCCACGTAAATGGACCTCTTGTAGACTAAGCTCGTGTTAGGCACATTCTTAGGATTTCTTTGCTGCCTAAAATTTAATTAAACTGAATTGCTTTTTTTCAAGACAATTTTTCTCCATGTAACATATATAAATTTCTAAGTATTGGGCTTTATATTCCTCAATAAAACTGCTTTAAATCGTTTTGTGTTAGTAGAGAGATAGCTTTGAAGAAAAAAATTACCAGTTGTTTTCTACTGTGAGTAATTATCTTGAAGAGCAGTAACTGTGTGGTACCTAGTGTTGAGAACCAGAGTACTTTATTCAATGTGGGTTGATGTGTCTCTTCAAAATCGTGCAGATTTCTGCAGCCCGTTCACAAGATTGATATGAACCTCACTGATCTTCTTGGGGAGCTACAGAGGGACCCATGGCCAGTAACTCAGGGGAAGAGACCTTTGCGATCCACTGGTGTTGCCTTGTCCATTGCTGTTGGCTTGCTGGAGGTAATTTGTAATTCTCCAGGACCTCTCAAATCATACAGACTTGCTCTCAGAAAATATATTTGTTGGCTTTGTTTGAAAATCACTTGTGATCTAAGTCAACCATCTGTGTTAACCGATCAGAAAGCATTTCTGGCATCGTTGTTATTCACTTTGAGGGAGCCCCTCAAAATTTTGAAAATGCTAAAAGTTTTCGTGAAAACCTAAGACGACTAGAGCAATGGGGAGTACTCACAGTAAATTAATAAAAGCGTGCAAAACCATCAGGCTGTAAGAAGACAAGTGCTGCTTTTCTGCATTATCATCTGTATTATTCTTGCAGTATCACCACTTTTCAGAACAGCTGGAGAGAATGCATCTTTGGAGTATTTCTATTGGAAATTGACCTATACTTGGAGGTGGGGCTGTATACTTCTAAAATGCTGCCATTTGCTGTTTTAGGGCACTTTTCCAAACACAGGAGCCAGGATCATGCTGTTTACTGGAGGTCCCCCTACCCAAGGGCCTGGCATGGTGGTTGGAGATGAATTAAAGATTCCTATTCGTTCTTGGCATGATATCGAGAAAGATAATGCACGTTTCATGAAAAAGGCAACCAAGGTAGGTACTCTGGGTATGGGCTGTAATTCTGAAAGCCCATTGCCAGGGCTGCTCTGGGGTGACAGCTACTTTGCCAAGGTCATGATCAGCAAGACACTCTTTCAGAGACAATTTTTCTGATATTAGCTGCTGTTAAATTATTGCTCCTACTTTCAGACCTTAATTAGAGTGGGTGGCCTTAAAACTACTCAAAGTGTTTTGAGATTGAAAACTATATTTTTATTTATTCAGATATTTTTGAAAATGATTTCCAGGCCGGGTCCAGTGGCTCATACCTCTAATCCCAGTACTTTGGGAGGCTAAGGCGGTTGAATCACTTGAGGTCAGGAGTTCAAGACCAGCCTAGCCAACATGAGGAAACCCCATCTCTACTAAAAACACAAAAATTAGACCAGGCATGATGGCTCACGCCTGTAATGTCAGCCCTTGGGAGGCTAAAACGGGTGGATCACTTGAGGTCAGGAGTTCAAGACCAGTATTGCCAACGTGGCAAAACCCCTGTCTGCACTAAAAATACAAAAATTAGCTGGGCGTGGTGGCATGTGCTTGTAATTTCAGCTACTCGGGACGCTGAAGCACAAGTATCCGTTGAACCTGGGAGGCAGAGGTTGCAGTAAGCCAAGATTGTGCCACTGCACTCTAGCCTGGGTGATGGATAGCCTGGGTGATGGATAGCCTGGGTGATGGGATGAGACTCTATCTCAAAAAATAAATAAATAAATAAAAATACAAAAATTAGCTGGTCATGGTGGTGCACGCTTATAATCCCATTTACTTGGGAGGCTGAGGCAGGAGGCTCACTTGAACCCGAGAGGCAGAGATGGTGCCATTGCACTCTAGCCTGGACAACAGAGAGAGACTCTGTCTCTAAATGAAAAGAAAATGATTTACATATTTTTATATTTGATTACCTCCTTTGATATATTCAGGCATACCTTGAGAATAATGTCACTGTTTCCTAAAGATAACTTTCCTCTCTTCACAGCACTATGAAATGCTTGCTAATCGAACAGCTGCAAATGGTCACTGCGTTGATATTTATGCTTGTGCCCTTGATCAAACTGGCCTTTTGGAGATGAAGTGTTGTGCAAATCTTACTGGGTATGTTGACAGCGAAAACCTGGGCAGAGTGAGAGTGTTATTTTAAGGAAAGAAAAATGAATGATGGAGCCATAGGAATGGGCAAGGCCAACTTAGAAAAGCTTTCAGATAGCTCTGGGCTGTGGTTTCAGTGACTGGGGAAGGCCTGTGGGTTCCTTGAAGAAGGAAGCCATGATTCGTAAGAGGGCTGAAGAGTTCACTACAAACAAGTTGTTTCAGAGTAACTTCGTTTCTTTCTTAGAGTTGTTATACTTTTACAGAGACCAGGCCAGGAAAGCAAGCAAGCATGGACTATTTGGCCTTCATCAGGGCACTTCCTTTTGAGAAGTGGGGAAAACAGGGTCTGAATGCTGAAGCAACGAGGAGAAACTTGACCTGGCTAAGTGGCCATACTTTGTGGCTAACTCCAAGTGTGCTCAGGCTAGAGGTTGTACTGACTCAGATCCTCAGTCAGTATTGTATTCACAGGCCAGAGTGTGGAGCAGTGGTTCTCAACAGGTGGTGGTATCCAGACCAGCAGCCTTAGGGGCTCCTGGGAACTGTATATTCCTAGGCCTTACCTAGACCTCCTGAATCGGAAACCCTGGGAATACAGCTCTCTAGGAGATTCTGGGGCACATGAAAGTGTAGGAACCACTGATAAGCACTGGTCTGAAGCTGGCTACATATTGGAGTCACCAGGGGAACTTTTAAAACTGTACTTTCTTTGGGTCTTGTCCTCAGAGATTCTGATCTAATTAGCATGAAGTATAGCCTAGGCGTCAGCATGTTAAAAGTTTCTTCCATGATTCTAACATAGAGCTAAGTTTGAGAACCATGTGCCGTCTTGAGGCTCACTCTAGACCTGAATCAGAACCTACATTTGAATAATATCCCAGGTGATTTACATGTACAGAAGTGTGAGAAACGTCATAGAGCTGTGGAATGGGCCTGAGATTCTGCATTTCTAACAAGCTCCCAAGTGATGCTGCTGGTCCCCAGTGAGTAAAGGGAACAGAAGGTGGAACCAGAATCACTTGGAGCTATCCTAGAGAGCAGCAGATTAGTTAGGTGATAGAATTAGTCCTAAATGGTACTGATATAACTATCTCAGTAATCTGCATTTAATAATATGGACTCCTACCAGGGCCTTCCAGGAGTTGTGACTCAGAGTGTCCTCCATAGAAGAGCTTTAATATATTTGTGAACATCCCTTAGATTGTATGCTAGAGTTTGTGTGAATTTTTTCTGTGAAGAGTTACCATCTGTGGCACATATGTGTTAGTATAGCTCAAGGTGAGCCCACAATGTGGAATGACTTCCAGCAGAGGCAAGGTGATCCTTGGCTGTGCTATAGGAGAAGATTATCTTCAGAAAAGACCATATTCTTGGTTTCCTTGGTGCTAGTCAGACCTTATCCAAATTATGTTGTTTTCTGTTCTGAGCATTGCAATTTCAAGGGGCAATAGGAGATGAACTGGAGAGGTTCAAAGAAGTTCTGGAGAGTCCTGGAAACTATTCATGTGAGGAATGATTGAAGGAGCTGGAAAAGATTAAGCTGAAGACACATGGGGGTGTGAGAACTCTATTCAACAGTTGAGGGACTTTCCTATGAAGGAATTGATTTGTTCTGTATGTGACCAAAGAGTGGAACTAGAACCAAACCAGTGAGTGGAAGCTGCTAGCAAATGAAATTTCACTCAGTATCAAGAAGGGCTTCTCTTAACAGAGCTGTTCAAACACAGAATGGAAAGCTTCTCAGGAAGGAAGCTCCCGATGCTGGAGGACTTCAAGCCTAGTCTGGATGTAACTTGGCAGGTATTTTATAGAGAGGTGGTTGAGAGTTAGGATTAGATTTGTGTGAATGTCACAGAAAACCCAAAATAAGTTTATTTCTCTGGAGGTAGGCAGCTTGGGGCTAGTATGTTGATTTCATGGTCATTAGGGGCTGAGGCTCTTACTGAGCTGCTGTACCTCCATTCATATGCCATCTGTGGCTCAAGGTAGTTGCTGGAGCTCTAACCATTTATAGCAGCAGGAAGGAGGAAAGGTCAGAGAAGGATTGCTCTTCCTAGAGGAACACAGTCCACATATAAAGGACATAGCAACAGGCAGAACGCACATGCCAGCAGAGGCACATGACCACAGGCAAGGCAGGCTGGGAAATGTCATCTTTGTTCCAGGAAACGAAGGAAGGGGTAGATATTTGGTGCCAAATAGCTGACTCCTCACTAGGTGGTTCAGACACTCTGAGAGGGCTGGACAAGGTGATCTTTCTTGTGTTCTTCCAAATTCTGAGATCTTGTTTTATGAATGATGGTTTAGATGCATAACTTGCATCAAGCTGTGCTTCTCTTTCCAAATACATGAAATGATGACCTTTTACTTCAATAAGGAATTAATATTAATACTCATGAGTTGGAAAAATAATGCTTGTAAAGTTAAGGATTCAGTGTTTTGAGGCAGTAAATTAACATGAAAAGGATTTCCCACAGGCCTGGTATTTTTCCATACCAAAGAAATGTGAGAGGAATTAGGGTTGTTCTTAAGGCTTCTGTTTAATGCTTTAGAGGTAGTTTCTTTCCTAAGTACGAATTGAACTTGCTGTTTTTCATTTTGTAAATTTATTTTATTTTATTTTTTATTTATTTTTGAGAAGCAGTCTCGCTCTGTCACCCAGGCTGGAGTGCAGTGGTGCCATCTCGGCTCACTGCTACCATCTCGGCTCACTGCTACCTCCGCCTCCCGGGTTCAAGTGATTCTCCTGCCTCAACCTCCTGAGTAGCTGGGATTACAGCTACTAATTTGTGTATTTTTAGTAGAGAAGGGGTATCATGATGTTGGGTAGGCTGGTCTTGAATGCTTGACCTCAGCCTCCCAAAGTGCTGGGATTACAGGTGTGAGCCACTGTGCCCAGCCTGCTTTTTATATTTAAATTAATCAGTAGCACCTTTGGGGACCTGGTTTCTTTTTTCTTTAAATTATTTTCATAAATAGGGAGCATCTGAATGGGTTTCAGTCTTCCTAATATTCACTAGGTTTTTTTCTTTCTTCTTACCTAGAGGCTACATGGTAATGGGAGATTCTTTCAACACTTCTCTATTCAAGCAGACATTCCAAAGAATTTTTACTAAAGATTTTAACGGAGATTTCCGAATGGCATTTGGTGCTACTTTGGATGTAAAGGTACAGTAGACTCTTTTTTTTTTTTTGATGTAGACTCACAGTATTGCCCAGGCTGGTCTAGAACTCCTAGCCTCAAGCAGTTTTCCTGCCTTATCATCCTGAAGTGCTGGAATTACAGGCGTGAGCCACTATGCCTGGCCATACTTTTAAAACCTTAATGGAATTATAGTGTTCTTAGTTTTTCAATCAATATGCAGACTTGTGGCAACCTCCACCTGCTGTACATGGGGATATAAAAGACAATTAAAAAGATCCCAACCAAATGACTATTACGAAGCATGTTATTCACTTTATCCCTTTGCTTCTTGAGGATGACCTATGTATTTATTTATGTTCTAAATAAAGAGTTGCCTGGTTCCCCTGCAGGCTCTGTGCCACCCTGCTTCAGGGCAGTAGAAGGTAGAAGAGGAAGTAGGGTGGGTGTTGCGAGCAGCACTGTGGCCTGAGGACAGGGGCAGCCACACAGTGGTCTGTACCCACCCAGCCATCAGCATGGCTCACTGCTTTGCACAGAGCCATGGTTATGTTTAATGACTTCCTGAAGAATAGCCAGAATGATCTAAAATAGCATTGTAAGATAGTTTTTTTTTTGTCTATGTAGGGACTCATGGCCCTGATACAGCCAATTTTAAGTCATTGAGAAAACATTAAAAGAGGGTGTTAGGCTAGGCATGGTGGTGCACGCCTATAATCCCAGCACTTTGGAAGGCCAAGGTGGGGTAATTGTATGAGCTCTGGAATTACAGACTAGCCTGGGCAACATAGCAAGACCCTGTCTCTATAAATGATTAAAAAAAAAAATTAACCACATATGGTGGTACACATCTGTGGTTCCAGCTACTCAGGAGGCTGAAGCGGGAAAATCACATGTGCCCAGGAGTTTGAGGCTTCGGTGAGCTATGATCATACCACTGCTCTCAGCTTGGGCAACAGAGAGACCCTGGTTGGTGGGGGCAGTGTGGAGGGGTGTCATTAGAAGATATGATTGGAATTATTACTTGGAGAATTGGAGATAATTATTAAATCATCTAGGTTAAACTTGAAACCATAATCTGAAATGTTTGAGGTTTCTTTTAAAAGATGAAGAATGGACTTTTGAAATGAATTCACATTTTAAAAATCTAAGTATGTTGGCCTTGTCATTATATTGGAGTTCATGAATTAATTATTTTTAAAGCAACATAAAACAGTATGTTCTCTGATTAGGAATATGCAAATAATTATGAATATATGTGAATGTGAATATATTCATACATGGGATTGGAAAAGAATTGTAGTATTGTTAGAATTGTTATCTACATGTACAGTTATTTCACGGTTTAAAAAGTGAGTTGTGAGAGTTGAAAATGCTCATATTCCACATGTTTATAAGGGCAGATTTTATTAAAGTTCTAATCACAGTGGCTGTGGAAAAGTTTGTAGGGGAGCAGTTGTGATCCATGTGGAATTTTCTCTTGGCAGAATAGTAGTGTTATATTTTTCCTCTAAGCTTTCATTGGGCCATGATCAGAGCAGGGTGGATTGAAGTGATTTTTAACTTTACACTGTTACATATTTGTTTTAGACCTCTCGGGAACTGAAGATTGCAGGAGCCATTGGTCCATGTGTATCTCTGAATGTGAAGGGACCATGTGTGTCAGAAAACGTAAGGAAAACACCTCCATCACCCTCACCTCCTGCCCTGGATTTAACCCATCAGAAGTGTCAGAGTGTGATGATCTCACTTATGTCACCTGTTAGATGTGTCTGCAGTGACAGAAGAAGGGATATAATCCTCACTGATGGCCATACTTGGAGAGAGGTGGTGTTAACTCCATCTGTTCGTCTCAAGGGTTAGAGAGAAGGAAACTGAGGCTCAGAAAGGTTAAGTATCTTGCTCAGGGTCAGAACCGACATAAAAGAGCTAGAGCCCAAGTGCCCCTGACTGCATGGCCCATGGTCGCTGTGCCAAAGTCTCGGCATGCTGTTCAGCACAAGGCAAACATTCAGCACAGTCCTTCTGGAGTAAGCCTATTGCTCATTGCCCTTAGAGGTGATACCTTTGTCTCAGTCAGTTAATAACAAGCCGTTTACAACAGAGACAACCGTGAGTTGATGTGGAAGTGGGTGACACCGCAGTGTGTGCAAACATCTGTTTTCTCTAGTAATAGATTTTGAGTGTACATAAACAGTTTAGTTATCATTCGGGACGAGCGGCTTTGCTTATTGTCCACTTCCTCTGATTATACTTTACACGTTAGGAAGCAAACCATTTGGTTTGGCAAGGCCTCTAGGGTAGTCCTGGGCTGGGGATGCACAGTCATGTCCTTCCCTCATTGTCGTCATCAGTGGGAAGGTAGACCCTAGAGTTAAATGTGGTTCCAAAGTGCAGGTTTACACCCCATACCTAGCCTGAGCAAAGGAATTACTTGCTCTGTGATTCAGTATCTTTATCTGGCAAATAGGGATAATAACAGTGCCTACTCTACAGCATTGTTAGGAGGTTGAAATGAGTTGGTTCAGGTGAAGCAGTTAGTGCCTGACACACTGGAAGTGTGGGTCGTCTTTCATGTTGTCAGCAACAACCATTCCTGAGTAACCACATAGATTAAACTTTTGTTGAGCTTGGCAGAGGCAAGGTGATTTGAGAGCACATTCCTTCTGAGTGAGGCAAAATGCTGCCCTGAAGCCCATCTGATGAATCAGTCATTCATTATCCCCAGAGTACTAAGGGGCTTGTACCCCTATTTCCTGGCAGGGCTATGGAAGACTGCCTTGTTATAAAATATTTTCCATGGACTTAAAATCTGCGTACTGAAGTCTTCCTGAAGTAGTTTAAGAAGATATTTTTATGAATTAGTACAAACTAATTAGTTTTTCCAGTAGAATTCAGCCGTGAAAGTTTTGGTTGGGGAATGAGGGTGCAAAGAATGGGAAAATACAATTTTCAGACATACTGAGAAGTTTAAAGAGGAGTATGATGAATTCCTATATACCCACCATTTAGTCACTAATTTTTAACATTTCACCATAATTGTTCTTTTGTCTTGTTTGCCACATTTACTTTATCTGATTATCATTTATTTGCCAGATTTGGTTTTTTTGCCGACCTTTGCAAATAATTTGCAGATGTCATAACAGTCCTTGAGTGCTTCAATGTGCATCTTGTAAAAAAGGGATGTTCTCCTACCACAATGTCATGATTAAACTTAAGAAAATAATAATTTCCTAATATCTAGTTCATATATTTACCCTAATTTCCCCTCAAATGCCTTTTGTAGCTGTTTTTCCCCCAACCAGCATTGCATTTGATACAGCCTTTGTAAAGTAAGACTTAGGGTTAAAGGTGTGTTTAGATTCAGCCAAAGCCTTTTTGCCGGGCATTCTTCCTGGGCGATGTGTGCTTCATGCTGTGTCACATCCCTATATCTTCTGTCCCATGTTGGATGTGCTGAATTAGATCTTGTCGTAATGGTGGTGACTGCCCCACTGCCTTTCTACCATAAGGGAACACTTTCCCACTTTGCCATTAGCAGGCAGTCTTTTGAATGAGATCATAGCACAGTATGAAAATCTTGTTTACCAGCAGCCTAACGGTTTTTAACGTTCATTGAACCTCACTCAAATCAGTTTATTTCTTTGAGGATTATAAAATGGTCATTTCCTAATTGTCTTTATGGTTCCTCCAATAAAGGCATCTAAAGAGTAAATGTTTAAGTAAGAAATTTGTGTATCACTGAGAAAATGTTATATTGGAGCTCTGGAGCAATAGTCATGGGTCTGGTGCCTACAATGGGGTTAGCAAGGCAAGAAGGGGAGGCATGAAAGCTCCTTTGACTTCTTTGCCTTTTTCCTGAGCATAGCCCTTCACCTTCCAGCAGATAATAAACACCTGCTTCCTTTGGAAAAGGCCACTACAAGGAAGGTGAACTCCTGTGTATCCATCTATCTCATTATCTAGCTTTCGAAGTACTGATAGAACAGAGTGCACCTTCCCTGCTGTCCACCTTAGAGCTGCTATGTGATTTCACTACAAAGTCTTTTTTTTTTTTTTTTTTTTTTTTTTATTAAAGAGTCTTAATCTGTCAACCAGGCTGGAGTGCAGTGGCATGATCTCGGCTCACTGCAACCTTTGTCTCCCGGATTCAAGCGATTCTCCTCCTTCAGCCTCCTCCTGAGTAACTGGGATTACAGGTGCGCGCCACCATGCCTGGCTAATTTTTGTGTTTTTAATAGAGACGGGGTGTCATCATGTTGGTCAGGCTGGTCTCGAACTCCTGACCTCAGGTGATTCATCCGCCTTGGCCTCCTAAAGTGCTGGGATTACAGTCTGACTTGATTCTTTTCTGTTTTTTTCTTTTAATTCCCACCCCTAGGAGCTTGGTGTTGGTGGCACGAGTCAGTGGAAAATCTGTGGCCTAGATCCTACATCTACACTTGGCATCTATTTTGAAGTTGTCAATCAGGTGAGTTGGATTTCTTCATGTGTCTTCATGTCTTAGTGTCCTGTTTTCTGATTTATTTCAAACTAGTGGTCTCTGGTTACTTTCTTCACAAACTGATATTCCTTGGGTATGATGTTAGGCCTGATGATAGTCTGGCGTGACCTTTTCCTATTTATTCCTTCCAGGGTTTAGTCGGAGTCAGGCAGCAAATTGCTGTTATCCCTTTATTGTTGAATTGATAAGGTTGTTAGAAGGGCAATGGATTTTACCCTTCTAACCACATTATCATAATGTGGATGAATTTTTGAGTGTATCAGTTCTTTTCCTAATATTTTATTATGAAAAATTCCAAACATACAGAAAAATTGAAAGAATTGTACAGTGAGCATGGACTACCTAGGTGAACCCATCACCTTGATTCTGTAATTAACATTTTACTGTACAGGCATACCTTGGAAATATTGTGGGTTCAGTTCCAGACTACCACAGTAAAGTGAATATTACAATAAAGCAAGTCACATGAATATTTTGGTTTCCTGTTGCATAAAAAGTTATGTTTAGACTATCGTGTGTTAAGTGTTAAATAGCATTATGTCTTCGAAAACATTATACATTCTTTAATTTAAAAAATACTTTACAGTTGACCCTTGAGTAGTGTTGGGATGCTGACACTGCACAGTTAAAACTCCGCATATAACTAACTTCCCCAAAACTTAACTACCAATAGCCCACTGTTGACTGGAAACCTGACCGATAACAAACAGTTAACACATATTTTGTAGGTAATACATGTTATATCCTATATTACAATCAAGTAAGCTAGGGAAAAGAGAATGTTAATAAGGAAATTATAAGGAAGATAAAGTGTATTTACTGTTCGTTAAGTGGAAATGGACATCACAACGTCTTCATACACTCGTCTTAATGTTCAGTAGACTAAGGAGGAGGAGGATGAGGAGGGCTTGGTCTTGCCATCTTGGGTAGCAAAGGCAGAAGAAAATCCACATATAAGTGGACCTTTACAGTTCAAACCTGTATTGCTCAAGGGTCAGTCGTATTGCTAAAAAATGTTAATGACATCTGATCCTTCAGTGAGTCATAATCTTTTGCTGGTGGAAGGTCTTACGCTGATGGTGTGGGCTGCTGACTGATCAGGCTGTTGGTTGCTAAAGGGTGAGTGGTTGTGGCAGTTTCTTTTCTTTTTCTTTTTTTTTTTTTAAATTAAGATGATGTCTTACTCTGTCACCCAGGCTGTGGCAGTGGCGTGATCTTGGCTTACTGCAACCTCCACCTGGCAGGTTCAAGCCATTCTCACACCTCAGCCTCCTGAGTAGCTGGGATTATAGGCACCTGCCACCATGCTCAGCTAATTTTTGTATTTTTAGTAGAGACTGGGTTTCGCCACATTGGCCAGACTGGTCTTGAACTCCTGACCTCAAGTTATCCGCCTGCCTCAGCCTCCCAAAGTGTTGGGATTAAAGCTGTGAGCCACCGCACCCAGCCTGGCAATTTCTTAAAATAAGGCAACAGTGAAATTTGCTGCATTGGTTGACTCTTCCTTTCAGGAAAGATTTCTCTGTAGCATCCAGTGTTGTTTGATAGCTTTTTACCCACAGTAGAACTTCTTTCAAAAATGGAATCAATTCTCTTAAACTTTGCTGCTGCTTTACTAGGTAAGTTTATGTAATATTGTAAATCTCTTCTTGTCATTTCAAAAATGTCACAGCATCTTCATGAGGAGTAGATTCCATCTCAACAAACCACTTTCTTTGATCATCCATAAGAAGCAATTCCTAATCCATTAAAGTTTTATGAAACTGTAGCAGTTCAGGATCCACTTCTTTATCTTTTTAATAAAAAAAAAAAAAAAAGGCTAGCGCTGTGGCTCACACCTGTAATCCCAGCACTTTGGGAAGCTGAGACAGGCAGATCACAAGGTCAGAAGGTCGAGACCTGCCTGACCAACAAAGTAAAACCTTGTCTCTACTAAAAATACAAAATTAGCCAAGTGTCATGGCACATGCCTGTAATCTCAGCGACTCAGGAGGCTGAGGCAGGAGAATCACCTGAACCTGGGAGTTGGAGGTTGCAGTGAGCCAAGATCACACCACTGCACTCCAGCCTCGGTGACGGAGTGAGGCTCCATAGAGATGGGGGTCTCTCTTTGTTGCCCAGACTGGTCTCAAACTCCTGGGCTCAAGTGATCCTCCTACCTTAGCCTTCCAAAGTGCTGGGATTACAAACCGGCCAGGATCCACTTCTTTTTGTTTGTTTGTTTGTTTGTTTGTTTTGAGATAGAGTCTCCCTTTGTTGCTAAGGCTGGAGTACAGTGGCTTGATCTCAGCTCACTGCAACCTCTGCCTCCCGGGGTCAAGCAATTCTGCCTCAGCCTCCCAAGTAGCTGGGATTAAGGCAACTGCTACCACGTGCAGCTAATTTTTGTATTTTTAGTAGGGACAGGCTTTCACCATGTTGGCCAGGCTGGTCTCGAACTCCTGACCTCAGGTGATCCACCCATCTCAGCCTCCCAAAGTGCTGGAATTACAAGCTTGAGCCACTGTATGCGGCTGAGGATCCATTTCTAATTCTAGTTATCTTGCTGCTTCCACCACTTCTTCAGTGACTTCCTCCCCTGAAGTCTCCAACCCCTCAAAATTATCCATGAACGTTGGAGTAAATTTCCAAACTCCTGTGAAGATTGATACTTTGACCTCTTCCCATGAATGATGAGTGTTTCAGTGACATCTAGAATGGAGAATCCTTTCAGATTTTTCATTTTCTTTGCCCAGATTCATCTGAGGAATCACTATGTATGGCAGCTATCGTCTTATGAAATGTATTTCTTAAATAGTAAGACTTGAAAGTCAAAATTTGTCCTTGATTCTTGGAATGCAGAATGGATGTTGTGTTAGCAGGCATGAAAATAACATTTATCTCCTTTACATCTCCGTCAGAGCTCTTGAGTGACGAGATGCATTGTCACTAAGCGGTAATATCTTGAAAGGAGTCTTTTTTTCCTGAGCAGCAGGTCTCTACAGTGGGCTTTAAATATTCAGTAAGCCATGCTGTAAATAGATATGCTGTCATCCAGGCTTTGTTGTTTCTTTTGTAGAGCACAGAAAGGGTAGATTGAGGATAATTCTTAAGAGTCCTAGGATACTGCAAATGGTAAATGAGCATTGGCTTCAACTTAAAGTCACCAGCTGGCTGGGTGCAGTGGCTCACACCTGTAATCCTAGCACTTTGGGAGGCCAAGGTGGGTTAGTCGCTTGAACTCAGGGGTTCAAGACCAGCCTGGGCAATGTGGTGAGACCTCATCTCTATCAAAAATACAAAGATTAACCAGATGTGGTGGTGTGCACCTGTAGTCCCAACTATTTGGGAGGCTGAGGTGGGAGAATCTCCTGAGCCTGGGAGGCAGAGGTTGCAATGAGCTGAGATCATGCCACTGTACTCCATCTTGGGTGATAGAGGAAGATCCTGCCTTAGAAAAACAAAATAAAGTCACCAGTTGCTTTCGCTCCTAACAAGAGAGTCAGCCTGCCCTTGGAAGCTTTAAAGCCAGGCATTGACTTCTCTCTAGCTATGAAAATTCTAGATGGCATCTTCTTCCAACAAAAGACTATTTCCTTTACATGGAAAATCTGTTGTTTAGTGTAGCCGCCTTCATCTATGATCTTAACTAATGTGAATAACTTGCAGCAGTTTCTATACAGCACATCCTGCCTCACCTTGTGCTATTATGTTATGGAGACGGCTTCTTTCCCTAAACTTCAGGAACCAACCTCTGCCAGCTTCCAGCTTTTCTCCTGCAGCTTCCTTACCCCTCTCTACCTTTATAAATTGAAAAGAGTTAGGACCTTGCTCTGGATTAGGCTCTGGCTCAAAGGAATGTTGTGGTAAAACGTTCTCCACATCAGCAATAAGGCTGTTTCACTTTCTTATCATTCACATGTTCACTGGAGTCATTTTTAATTTCCTTCAAGAACTTTTCTTCGCATTCACAACTTGGCAGTTTTGGGGCAAGAGACCTAGCTTTCAGCTATCTTGGCTTTCAATGTGCCTTCCCTACTAAGATGAATGATTTTTAGCTTTTGATTTAAAGTGAGAGACGTGTGACTCTTCGTTTCACTTGAACACTTAAGAGGCCATTGTAGGGTTATTAATTGGCCTCATTTAGATATTGTTGTATCTCAGGAAACAGGGGAGGCCTAAGGAGAGGGAGAGAGATGAGGAAAAGGTCGGTCACTGGAGCAATCAGAATATACATGACATTTATCAGTGTTTGCCATCTTATATGAGTGCAGTTTGTAGCACCCCAAAACAATTAAGTGGTAACATCAAAGATCAGTGATCAGAGATCACCATAACAGATATCTAATAATAATGAAAAAGTTTGAAATATTGTGAGAATTGCCAGACTGTAACAGAGACATGAAGTGAGCACATGATGTTGGAAAACTGGTGACGATAGACTTGCTTAATGCACAATTGCCACAAATCTTCAGTTTTTAAAAAAATCTTCAAATAAATGAGGCATGCCTGTGTTTTTTGTATTATGTATTTAGTGATTCATCAATCCATTTTAGTTTTGATGCATTTCAAAACAAGTTGCAGGCATCCATATATTTCATGCCTAAATACTTCAGCAGGGATATCATTAAGTTCAGTATTGAATGTAGTTCTTCGTCTTTTTTTGGAGATAAAGATAATTTGCAGTGAAATGTGCAGAACCTAAGTGTGCCCTTCAAAACATGTCAAGAACCTTCCTATCATTGCTGTGTCAGTCATTTTAGAAGAGTACGTTGGGCTCTGTGACCGTGTTTGAGTCGTCCGTATAACAGACAAAGTTATGGCCTCTCACCCTGCAGCACAACGCCCCGATCCCCCAGGGAGGCAGAGGAGCCATCCAGTTTGTCACGCATTATCAGCATTCCAGCACCCAGAGACGCATCCGCGTGACCACCATTGCCCGAAAGTAAGCAGCCCCAGTTTCCTTTCTGTTGAGTAACTGACTGACATTTTTCCCTTGAAGAGATACTTTAACATTTATTAGTTTGGCTTTTTGATTCCATTGAATGGTTCTCACCAGACCTCATTGGCTTATTTGATCAGAGGAGGAGGCATTTTTGGCTAATCCAGTTGGGCCCATGAACATTTGCCTAGAGGAATCATCTTTCTGTAGGAAATATAGTTCATTAAAAATTATTTATTATTATTATCATTTGGAGACAGTCTTGCTCTGTGGCCCAAGCTGGAGTACAGTGGCACAGTCACGGCTCACTGTAGCCTCAACCTCGCATGCTCAAGTGATTGTCCCACTTCAGCTTCTCAAGTAGCTGGGACTACAGACACCTGCCACCAAAACTGGCTAATTTTTTTACTTTTTGTAGAGAGATGAGGATCTCACAGTGTTGCTCAGGCTGGTCTCAAACTTCTAGGCTCAAGTAATCCTGCCACTTTGGCCTCCCAAGATGTTTGGGATTTCAGGAATGAGACACTGCACCCAGCCTGTGTTTCTTTATCTGAATGGATGTCTGGCTTTCTGATCTCTCCCAAAAATAAGCATGGCACTAACTCTGGAATTGTCAGTTGGGCAGATGCACAGACTCAGCTCAGACACATAGAAGCAGCATTTGACCAGGAGGCAGCGGCAGTCTTAATGGCACGTCTTGGGGTGTTCCGAGCGGAGTCGGAGGAGGGACCCGATGTACTCCGGTGGCTGGACCGACAACTGATCCGACTGGTAAACTGGGGACAGTGGCATTAGGTTCAGTCTTGGTTTCTGCTTTAATTATTATTATATAGTAAATCAGCAAGAATTTATCAGTTGCCTGTCTTATGCCGCACACTGGACATTCTGTTAAAGACGTATTAAATGTGCATTTTCCCCACAGAGATTTACACTGTAGTTTGGAAGAAACAACACACACGGAGTGTTTGGAGAGTGATACAAATCTGTGTGGATTGAGTTGACTTAGATGAGTCATTTTGTGAATGCTCTGGTCTTGTATTTTTCCTTTGAATCTGGGAAGTGGTTTTGAAACTAGGGATCCAGGCCTAGTGAGTTTAGGGAGATGCCTTGTGTGGGTCTGGGTTTAATCAGATGAGAGGAAACAGGCCAGGTGCAGTGGCTCACACCTGTAATTTCAGCACTTTGGGAGGCTGAGGCAGGTATATCACCTGAGGTCAGGAGTTCAAGAGCAACCTAGCCAACATAGAGAAACCCTGTCTCTACTAAAAATACCAAAATTAGCCAGGCATGGTGGCACATGCCTATAATCCCAGCTACTTGGGAGGCTGAGGCAGGAGAATCGCTTGAATCCAGGAGGCGGAGGTGGAGGTTGCTATGAGCCGAGGTTGTGCCATTGCACTCCAGCCTGGGCAACAAGAGCGATACTCCGTCTCAAAAAAAAAATTCAGATGAGAGGAGTCACACTGTAATATAAATAGGGAAAGTCTTTAATAAAGAATTACTACTACAACAGGGGAGTAGAACAGTGAGGGACTGGCCAGAAGGAAGTATAGAGAAGTGGGCAGCCGCTACTACTGGGGCTGAGATAGAGCACCCAAGGAAGTGCTCCCTCTCCCCAGGGCTGATCCACACCTAGTTGGGAGGGCACGGCCGTGGCTTGGTGAGTCTTTTGCAGAGAATTTGCCATGGCGCTGTGCCAGGGGAATTTGCTAGAAATTCACGCTCTAGAATTTGAAGGAAATCCACCCTGAGGGTGCCAGGGAAAGCTGTCTAGAGGAAAATGTCTCAGTGGAGGCATGCAGGGATGCTGCTTTCACTGCTGGCTGTGATGTTCTCCAGGAGTTCAGCACTGGGGAAGTCACGGTGCAGCAGGGCCTGGCACCCAAGAAGCTGTTGAGTGAGCACTCAGGTGCCCGAAGCTGACACTCATCTCCAGCACTCTGTACTGGCAAAGCTTGTTATCATGCCAGCTGGCAAAGGAGAGGTGGTGAAAGAGCCCATGTCCATTTCACAGCAGACAAAAGGGGTGCATTTGGAGCCACAAGGCAATAAATCAGTAATTGGCACACAATAATCTTACCTTCCTAGAGAGTCACAGCATGTCTGTGTGATCAAAGGCACGGAAAGGCCCAGTAAGGAAATCTGTTTCATTTAGTTCAGCCTTCTATTTGCCCTTGGCATCTCATGCAACCGTTTTTTCATGAAGTGTCAACATTTCAAACACAATTTGGAAACTGCTCCTTTAGAATTTCAAGGGAAGGGTAGATAAGCAGAGGGCCCAGGTGGTTAACAAAGACTTCCTGTGGAAATGATCCTTGAGTTAGGTTTTTATTAGAATAGATTAATTGGAGAGGAGAAGGCAAGGCTTGCTGAGTGGAGGCCTAGCAGGAACGAGCCCTCAGGAGGTAACTGTGCCTTTTAGCTTATGCTGAGGCCTTCGGAGAAACCAGTGTCACAGGAGACCAGCTTGTGCAGTGGGGAACAGAGTCAGGGAAGGTACTCCTTGATTGGGAAGCTCCTTAACTTTAGGGAGCAAGGGAGACTTAGGTGTGATTGTTAAGCAGGGGTGTGACCTCGGCATGATGCTTGTTTACATTTAAGGTCACCATGTGAGGCACATGGCGGGGAGAAAAGGCTATTGTTGTGAATGAAGGATTTTTCAGGCACAGTGGCACTGAGACCAGCGTAGTGGTAGTAGAGATGGAGGAAGCAGAAGGTTTAAAATCAGGATACACTGAAAGAATTGATAAAACTTGATGAAATGATTCTGTATAAAGTCAGAAACCAAAAAGTCAGCATTGAGTAACATTTCACATGTGGGTAACTTACTGTAAGAGTGGTGGTGAGGTAGAAGATGGGAAAGGAGAGCAACTTTAGGGTGGGAGAAGGTGAATCTCTTTTTCTAATATAATAGTCTGTTTTTGATCATTGAATGTGAACTTGCAAAAGTGTGTCTCAGAAAAGCTTTGCCTTATTTGGGTAGATGTCCTGACTGGGGCTCAGGCTAGAGGTCAGCACTGGACACTGGAGGGTGGATTTGGATGACACCCATCTGGCTATAGTGTTCATTTGTACCCAAAGCAGTGAGGATGGGAGTAGGAGGCCAAGAACTAACTCCCAAGGAGTCCACCATTAGGGGGAGAAGGAAAACAAAACCACTGAAGAAGGCAGAAAAGGGTTGGTTGGAGAGATGGTGAGAAATAGGAAAGTGATTTAGTAGCAAATGAAGGAGAAAGTGTCAAATGTTTGGGCAGTCACTTGGCCCACGCTGCTAGGAAGTTCAAGAAGATGAGAACTGTGGAAGGACACCAGATTTTGTGGGAAGAAGTAATTGTTAGAAATGAAGTTTCTTTGGATGGTGAACAGCCTAATTCTTTAGTGGCCAGGGATGTGTGAGCAGAAATAAAGGCAGAAAGAGAAAACATTGTGGTTCAGAAGTCTGCCATTGGGAGAAATAAATTTTGAGTTGTAGTGTGAGAGAACATCAAAGCCTAACTGTAATTGTTAGTTTTCATGGTGTTAGAGAGTTTTTGTATGGAATAGGTGCCTGGGAGAGCTCACCTAGCTTCTCTGGTCAGGGCGGTCCTCAGGTCAGCATTGCCTGGGAGCTGTTAAGATGCAGAATCTTCAGCTCCTCCCAAGAGCTTGCATTTTTACAAGACCCCCTGGTCAATTGCCTGCTCACTGATGCTTGAGAAGTACAAGTCTAGGACTTACAGTAAGTGGCAGAGTTCAGACTGGAATGTAGCTTAGTCCAAGCGTTTTTCCAGGTAATTCTAACTTAGATTTTTTTTTCTCTCTCTCTTTGTATTTGTTTGTTTGTTTTTTGGTATTTTCTTTCTGTAGTGTCAGAAGTTTGGACAGTATAATAAAGAAGACCCTGCTTCTTTTAGGTTATCTGACTCCTTTTCTCTGTATCCTCAGGTAAGTAATATATGTTTCTAAAATAACTACAGAACAATAAATTTTGATAGAAATTAGCTTCATTTTTAGGGTAAAGTGAGGGCTTTTTAATGTCTTGAGACTCAGTCTGTAGGTGATAGAGTTTGTTCAACCCAAGTCGAATGTGGGTCTAGGGAAGACAGCACCCTAAGCCCCACAGAAGATAAAGATGACGTGCAGAGGGGAGAAAACTCACGCATACATTTTCATGAACAGGCAAGATAGGATCATTGATAAAGGCCATAAAAAAATGTCTCTGATGTGTAGAAGTTCTGGGGAAACAGTGAGCTACCTCAGCAACAAACCAAGAAAATGAGCACACATGGAGGTGAATATAGCAAAAACAAAACAAAACAAACCCGCAGTTAATATGACAAATATTTAATCATCTGTCTGTGGTTATTATGTACATTATAACCAGGAATCAGCAACAAGCAGCTCCTGAAAGTAACTGCACTCTTCATGAACCAGGCCTTGGGAAGCCACTGGACAAGAGAGGAGGGGGAGAAGTAGATGAATTTTCGTCTCCATTGTAATTGAGGAAATAGAGCGTAACTCATGAGTGTCTATAAGGATTACAGGAGCTGAGTCCAGTCGAGTATTAACTATTTAGCACAGTGCCAGTTAGCTGCTCAGCATTGGAAGTCACCTAGCTCCATAGCAGGTGCCGGGGACTCTGAGGTGCCCAGTGCAAGAGGTTAAAGCTGTATGGTGGTGTGGGAAGAGCCCCAGATCAGCCAGAGTCAGGGCGAGGTTCCAGAGCTGGCCCTGCCTCTGCTGACCTTAGAGGAGGTCCCAAACCCCTGGAGAGTTTGGTTTTCTACCTCTAGCAGTGGGGAGTTTGTCTGCAGGATTTGCAGTTTTTTTTTTTTTTTTTTTTTTTAAGCCATGGAATCCTTTCTTTGAGAGGAGCTGCCCTTAAACGCCAGCACATAAAACAGAGTTGATGCTTCTCTGGTTGTGCCCATGTACCACCCTCACACTGGGTCTCACCAGAGCCCTCACCCCTGGGCCCCTGAGGACTTGATGAAGACTTTAAGAGCACAGCTTGAAAACCAGATGGAAAGCTTTGTCAGATTCCTTCTGTCAGGGCATTCTAGGAGAGAGGCCGGCCAGAGCCCAGTCTCTAGAGACATGTGGCCTGGTGTAGAGTCCAGCTGCGACACTCAGTAGTGGTGTGACCTTGGAGAAGTTACTCGCCCCTCTGTGCCTCCATTTCCTGACCTGTAAACTAGGGATGGTAAGAGAACCTACCTCATGGGCTTATTGGAAGGATTAAGTAGTTCTTGTCAAGTGCTTTGTGCCTTGCATGTAGGATGTACTGAATGTCAGCCTTGATGATTATTTAGGAACCTATGATTGAATATTTGGAGTCTCAGGAAGCTTTATACTTCACAAGGCAGCTCACTTTCATGTTCTGGCAACTCTTTAACTTGAGCTAAAAGAATGCCCCCCGCCCCCACCCCTTCTAATCCTCAAGGGTGAGAACCTATGGCTGCAGTGTCATCCCTTGTCCTTTTCTCCCCTGCACCTGCATCCCAGCTTGTGTCCTGAGCTCTCATCTGCTGTTCCTGTGCCTGGAGTCCCCTTCCCCTGGCCCCGTGGCCTCCTCAGCCACATCTCTCAGGGTGCATTGTCAGCCCCCAGAGCTCTGGAAAGTCTCCTCCTGACCCTCCACCCCCACCTCCCCAGTGCTATCCTGTACTCTGGCTCGTAGCCCCAAATGTGCCTTTCTCACTGGGCCTGACTTCTCTGAGAGCAGATATTCTGTCTCCACTACCTGGCACAGTAGACTCTGGAAATAAACACAGACTCTGGAAATAAACGTTTCTGTGGCTTTCCTCTTAAATGTGGAAGCTTTGACATACCCAGAGGCACTTAAAAAAGTTAATTTTTAATTGTGGTAAAACACACATAACAAAGTTTACCATCTTAACCATTTTTAAGCCTACAGTTGAGCAATATAACGTGCATTCACATTATTAAGCACCTGATGTCTAGAATTTTTCACATTCCAGAGCTGAAACTCTGTGCTCATTAAGCAACAACTCCCAGTTTTCCTCTTTCCCCAGCCCCTGGTACCACCTTAGGCTTTCTGTTCTGTGAACCCAGAGAGCCCTTTTCTGGCTTCTCCTGTTTCAGAGGCCTGAGGTAGATTACTCTGTGGGTGTTTAAGAAGGTTACAACTACATGCATTTCCCTTTTGTTCTTTGTGAATGCAGTTCATGTTCCATCTGAGAAGATCTCCGTTTCTTCAAGTGTTCAACAACAGTCCTGATGAGTCGTCATATTACAGACACCATTTTGCCCGGCAGGACCTGACTCAGTCCCTCATCATGATCCAGCCCATTCTCTACTCTTACTCATTTCATGGGCCACCAGAAGTAAGGCTTTCCCTGAATGCTTTCCTGAGGATTGGAATCACCTAATATATATTATTTTTTTAAGCAAATTTACTTAGAAAGCAGAACTGTTAAAACGAAAGAAAACTTTGAGTTTTTATAATAATTTAACATTATTTCTATTTAAAAATACCTTTAGGAAAATGTCAAAGGACATATAAAGCTATTATTTGTGGAAGGCAGGAATAAATGTAAAAAACTCTAATACATAACATGGATGCTTTTTTTCCCTTGTGCTCATATACTTACACCAGCAATGCCAAGTCTTGTATCTGAAGGAATTACTCCTAGATACAGAATAGGCTTTGTGCCAAAAAAAAAAAATAGTGAAGGAACTATTATAATAGAGAATCAAATAACAATCCAGATGTTTAATATAAGAAAATAAATAAGTAACCTGAGAAATGCAGTTGATCCTCAACATTCATGGAGGATTGGTTCCAGGACCTCCCTCAGATCCCAAAATTTTTAGATACTCAAGTTACTAATATAAAATTACACAATATTTGCATGTAACCTGGGCACATTCTCCCATATACTTTAAATGATCTCTAAATCAGTTATAATACCTAATATAATGTAAGTGCTGTGTAAATAATTGTCATACTGTATGGTTTAGGGAATAATGACAAGAAAACAGATATCTACATGTACAGCACAGACGCATATTTTTCTCAGATATTTTCAGTCCAAGGTTGGTTGAATTTACAGATGTGGAAACCGCCAATACGGAGGGCCAACAGTATTCATAAAATGTATGTAACAGTAAAATAGATTAAGTCCTTATGTCAAAATGTTACATGAAAAAAGTCAAAATAGAAACTTCTAAATATTGCCTGCAAAAATAAAGAACTATATGGGAAAAAAAACAAAATATCAATACTTGTTGTACTTGGGTACACATTTTAAAATTTTCTTTAGTAAGTACAAGCTACTTTTGTTATTGAAATAATTACTAAATTAGCAGGCGGATGACCTGATGTCAGGAGTTTGAGACCAGCCTTCCCAACGTGGCGAAACCCTGTCTCTGCTAAAAATACAAACATTAGCTGGGCGTGGTGCCAGTAATCCCAGCCACTTGGGAAGCTGAGGCTGGAGAATCACTTGAACCCAGGAGGTGGAGGCTGCAGTGAGCTGAAATTGCGCCAGTGCATTCCAGCCTGGGCAACAGGGCAAGACTCCCTCTCAAAAAAAAAAAATTACTTATATAAAAATTATATGTATATGTAAATATAACAATAAATTGTATACTTATATAGTAATACATAAACTATCTATAAATAAATAATAAACATATATATGTGTATATATATATTTTTGAGATGGGGTCTTACCCTGTCACCCAGGCTGGAGTGCAGTGGTGTGATTTCAGCTTACTGCAACCTCCACCTCCCAGGTTCAAGAGATCCTCTCACTTCAGCCTCCTGAATAGTGGGGACCACAAGCATGTGCCACCACAGCCCAGCTAATTTTTTGTGTTTTTGGTAGAGATGGGGTTTTGCCATGTTGCCCAGGCTGGTCTTTAACTCTTGGGCTTAAATGATCTGCCTGCCTCGGCTTCTTAAAGTGCTGGGTTTACAGGTGTGAGCTACCACACCCAACCATAATATATACTTTGTAGTAAACTTTAAAAATGTGTACTAAATGCTGTTTTTCATATACGTATCCATATTCTGTCTCATCTACAGAGAGCGTCTCTGATTTCTAAAATACATACAAAACTGAGAATATTCAGAATTATTTTTTGTTCCAAGATCAAAAGATATTATTAAGCTTGGTCAACATAGTGTGAGACCCTGTCTCTACAAAAAATAATTAGTTGGGCATGGTGGCACACACCTGTAGCCTCAGCTACTCTAGAGACTGGGGTGGGAAGATCACTTGAGCCCGGGAGGTCAAAGCTGCAGGGAGCCAGAGTCATACCACTTTATTCCAGCTTGGGCAACAGAGCAACACCCTGACTTTAAAAAAAAAAAAAGGTATCATTAATCTCCCTTCTTAATTGATGAGGAACTATTTGGAGCCGATTTTTCCTACAAAGTTGAGACTGAGTCAGGAGCAGGAAGTGGAAGTGTGTCAGGAAGAAAAGGGGTGAGCCACTGTGCTGGGCACCATTTGTAAGTAGCCTTTGCTGTGGATACCAGGCATGGGGTCAGGGTCGGGTGGTTGCTATGTGGGAAGCAGGGGGAAGACCAATGCCATCTTTCTCTCTCTTTTTCTTCAGCCAGTACTCCTGGACAGCAGCAGCATTCTAGCTGACAGAATTTTGCTGATGGATACTTTCTTCCAAATTGTCATTTATCTTGGTGAGGTAAGATGATATTATTAATTTATTTATTTTTGTTTTTAAATTGGAGAAAAGGCATACAAATTTATTCAGTGTGCACACAAAGAGAGTTATTGTCCTTAACTATGGTTTTTGTTTTCTGATTTATTAACTTAGGTTTTTAATGACATTTGTAACAACAGTTTGGGCTTAGAAGGCGCAGTGGCTTTTATTCTAGTGAATAACATCTTTTCTTAGGTCCCTGGAGTATTTGTATATTTACTAATTTCGATAATATTTGTTGTAAGTATGGGCCGAGTGCAGTGGCTCATGCCTATAATCCCAGCACTTTGGGAGGCAGAGGTGGGCATATCACCTGTGGTCAGGAGTTCAAAACCGGTTCATGACCAACATGGCAAAAGCCCGTCTCTACTAAAAATACAAAAATTAGCTAGGCATGGTAGCACGCACCTGTAGTCCCAGCTACTCTGGAGGCTGAGGCGAGAGAATCATTTAAACTCAGGAGGTGAAAATTGCAGTGAGCCAAGATCATGCCACTGCCCTCCAGCCTGGTCAACAGAGCGAAACGCCGTCTCAATAATAATAATAATGATAATAATAATAACAACAACAATAATATGGGGTTCTTTTAAATCACTGTAATTTATTACCTTCAAAGTTAGGCAAGACTAGTTTATTCTCCTCGGTAAATATTTTATACATACTACTGGTCTTTCAGAGTTAAGTGTTTGGAGCTAAAGTTATACTTTGAGGAAATAACATGGCCCGGGGAACTTTACACTAGGTCTGTTGATCCCTAGGGTGGCTGTGGATAGCTCTCAGTAAATTTCTTTCTCAGTGGGGTTCATGCCCTAAGAAAGGGAATGGCTCCTCTGAATTATTTGCGTGTTTATGGCAAAAAAATCCTTCAATGGAGATGATGATGATGTTTATATTTAGTGATGCTTTTTCTTCTATTGTATGTTCTCTACCTTCATTAAATTGGTCATAAATTTGGTTTCCTAGTGACCAACTATTAGAAATGATTTCTGTTGTCGTGAAAAGATATAAATTGCGTTTTAGGATTCCTTCAGTAACTTAGGAAGTATTAGTTTTCTAACACTTCTAGGTATTTTATAACTGTAAACTTTTTTCAGCATATTAACACCCATTCTGCTAGCCACTTGCACACAGGTGCTAGGCCGTCAGTAGTAGTCCTGGACTGAGGGCCAGATAGCCAGCTGCTCTTCCCACTGGGTCCTTCGGTAGTGATACACTCGGCCCTCCGTATCCACAGGTTCCACCTCTGCAGATTCAACCAACTGCAGGTTAAAAATAATTTTGAAATAATAATAAAAAATAATATAAATAAAATACACAACACAGGCTGGGTGTGGTGGCTCACGTCTGTAATCCCAGCACTTTGGGAGGCCGAGGCAGGCGGATCATCTGAGGTCAGGAGTTCGAAACCAGTCTGGCCAACATGGCAAAACCCTGTCTCTGCTAAAAATACAAAAATTAGCCAGGCATGTTGGCGGGCACCTGTAATCCCAGCTACTTGGGAGGCTGAGGCAGGAGAATCACCTGAACTCAGGAAGCAGAGGTTGCAGTGAGCCAAGATCGCACCACTGCACTCCAGTCTGGACGACAGAGCAAGACTCCATCACAAAAAAACCAGCCAACCAAACAAACAAACAAAACAGCACAAGAACTATTTACACAGTCTTTACATTGTATAAGGTATTATAAGTAATACAGAGATGATTTAAAGTATATGGGAAGATGTACATTGGCTATATGCAAATACTGTGCCACTTTGTGTTGAGGATCTATGGAATTTGGTATTGGGAGGAGTGGTCCTGGAACCAATCTTGTGGATACTGAGGGCTGACTGTACGGATGATAAAGCTTTCTTTGCCTTAAGCTCACCCTGATTATCAGCATTTCTTTTGTAACTCCTGATCCTGTTTATTCCAATTATTGAACACATTCTTATGCAAGTGAGGGATTCTAAGGATAAAGACAGTGACATTGTTCTCACCCTCCCAAAGCCCTGAGTGTGCTGGATGCGAGTGTTCTTATGAACACTTGGATCTCAGTGAGCTTGCAGGCATTTCCCATAGGCCAAGTCAGTCATATCATTTAGTCCTGGAAAACGGTAACTGCCACTCTGAGAAGGAGTGAGCACGCTACAGAAGGAGGCATCTGACGAGAATCCTCTGCCTGGAGCCATGTTAATGGCTCTGTTAAGACACATTGCACACTTGCTATAGCCTCTTTCTCAATTTTTCCTCTCCGTTGTCGGCTTGTTTTCCTAAATAACATGCGAAAGCACTTCACTTTATTTATAAGGTATATGAATCAGTTAATGTTTCTTGATTTCCTGTGTATACAAGATATTTCCTAGACCAGTTGCTGATGAGTATAAAAGAAGGTGACAAAATGTGTAGTTTAGTCAGGGAGGCAGATAGTGTGCTTTCCGTAGTTTAGCATATGCCTGATCCACACACATACTTTGATTCTTCAGCTTTTGTCTCCCTTGCCAAGCATACCTTAATTCAGGGCCCAGTGGGAGCAGGGGATGGGGATGAGTCAATTGCACCCAACTCTGTATACTGCGCACTGGAGGAGGAGTGTAATATGTGTGCTGTTAGGAAAGAAGATGAAGGAATGGAGTCTGTGTGGGCAGGCAGCAAATCCCTTTCCCTACCAGGTGTGCGGAGATGAGAGGCTAGACTGAGTGATAACGGTGGAAGTGGAAAAGGAGGGAGGCAGTGGCTCCTTGGGATGAGTAATCTATAGGCTTTGTTAACTCGTTGATACAGAAGAGAGGAGGCGTGAATGATGCATGACATTCCTGGGGGAATGTGGGGGCGGAGGCGTCCTGGATGCACCCACTTTGCTTACTCCTGCTTCTCCTCCTGCTGGTAGCTCTGCTTTACTCTCCCTCTGAAGCTTGTCATTTTTAATATTAGAGTTCTTCACTGGAAACAAGCTCTGGGTGGCGATGGTAGAATGTCAGCGTCAGTGAAGGCTGTTGTTACGGTTTCCACAATAGTTTTGGTTGATTTATTTCTGTGTAGACCATAGCCCAGTGGCGTAAAGCTGGTTACCAGGACATGCCCGAGTACGAAAACTTCAAGCACCTTCTGCAGGCACCACTGGATGATGCTCAAGAAATTCTGCAGGCACGCTTCCCAATGCCACGTTACATTAACACGGAGCATGGAGGCAGTCAGGTGAGTGAGCTGAGTTCTAGCTCCGGTGGTTTGTTTGTTTTATGATAGATTGTCATGGCTATACATCCAAACGGTGGTTTTTTATGTGATGACATAAGTTGACACATAGGTAATCTTCCAAATATGACTTCTTTCTTAATGAGTGGTCAAAATATGCTTATGTAAAAGGATTGCGAAAATAAAATACATATTTTATGTTTTAGGATCCTTAAATGGAGAGCCACTGGGCTTAAGCCAAAGAAATAAGTTACTGTGCAGTAAAACAATTCTAGTTTAACCAAAAAAATGTTGTAAAAACTTACCTTTTTTCTGTTACACTAATATTAATGTCACTTTTTAATCTTTAAACCTTTTTTTGTTGTGTCGTTAAAGGCTCGATTCCTTTTGTCTAAAGTGAACCCATCTCAGACACACAATAACCTCTATGCTTGGGGACAGGTAAGAAATTGTGAGGTATTTGGGGAGGATGCCAAGCTAGTTTTTTAAAAAGTTGTTTTAAAATTCTACAAATTGGATCTCTTTTGGCCTGGAGACAGAATAACTGCATAACTTGGGTATTTTGCTGGGGAGTAAGGGAGAGGGAAACAAGTTGAATAACACAGCTGGGCCGGAAGTTGAAGGGGGCTCCCTATGTGGGTCCCCTTCCACAATATAGAGTGTAACATACCAGATTCAGGCCAGGGGACAGAGCGCTGTACTGTGGACTCCATGAGGGTCTCCTCCTTTACACAGCAGCATGGCCCCTAGTCCTCTCCCCACCAAGACCACAGAGCAACTTCTCATCGTTGGTTTTGCCACCTTCTCACTTTCCAGCCTAATTCCTTCCCTTTTCTTCCCCCTACCATTACTACTTTATCTAATTGTTCCCAGCATTTATGCCTCTCTCAGATGAGTCTTTTCTTTCATTCTGTTTCCTTATAACATTTTTAAAATTAAACTTTTATGAGATAATTGTAAATTTATATAGTTGTAAGACATGATACAGAGAGATCACCTATATCTTCTACCCATTTTCCCTTAGTGTTAACATCTTGCAAAAACTATCATACAGTATCAAAACTGGGATATTGAGATTGGTAAGGTCAACATGTGCAGCATCTCCATCACCACCAGCATCTCTCATGTGCCCTTTTATAGTCCCACCAGCTTCCCTCCTGCCTCTGCCCCCCACTGCCAGTGCCTGGCAGTTGCTCACCTGTTTACCATTTCTATAATTTTGTCGTCAAGAATATTATGTATAAAGTCACACAGTCTATAACCTTTTGGGGTTGGCTTTTCTTCCCCTAAACATAATCATCTAGAGATTCATCTCAGGTTGTTGCATGTATCAAAAGTTTGTTCCTTTTTATTTGCCAAGTAGTATTCTGCAGTATAGATACATGTATTGCAGTTTGTTTAATCATTAACCCATTGAAGGATATCTGTGTTGTTCACAGTTTCTGGCTACTAGGAATAAAGCTGCTATAAACATTCATGTACAGAAACTTTTTTATCTCTTTAAATCTTCATTTCTTTGAGATAAATGCCCAGGAGTACATTTGCTGGGTTGTCTGGTAATTGTATGTTTAGTTTTAAAGAAACTGCCAAACTCCTAGCAAGGTGTGAGTGATCCAGTTTCTCTGCATCCTTGCCATCATTTGGTGGTATCATTTTTATTTTAGCCATTCTGATAGGTATGTAGTGGTATATCATTGTAGTTTTAGTTTACATTTTCCTTATGACTGATGATGCTGATAATCTTTTCATGTGCTACTTTGCCATCTGTATATCTTCTTCAGTGAAATCTCTGTGTCTTTGGTTTGTGGTCTAACTGGATTATTTGGATTTTTACTGTTTGAGAGTTCTTTATCTATTCTAGATACTACTTCTTTTTCAAATGTGTGGTTTGTAAATATTTTCTCTCACTTGTAGTTTGTTGATTTCCTTTATAGGTTTATCCTGTTTTGGTTTGCTCAGCTTTTTGCTTCTATACGTTTATATCTCTTGCCAGAATAGGAAAGTTTTCAGTCATTATTTCTTTGAATGCCTTTTCACCAAAAGAAGTACTCTCTTTTCTTTCTTTCTTGACATCCGGTGACATGAATGTTAGGTATTTTGCCATATCCCAGGTACTACATTTCCATGTATTTTCTTTATTTTGTTAATTTGGGTAACTTCTTATTTTGTCTTCCAGTTTATTGATTCTTTTTTCTGTTCCCTTTCTGCATTGAACCTATGCACTGAGCTTTCTGTTCGTCACTGTATTTTTTCAGTTATAAAATTTCCTTTTGATCCTCCATGTCTTCCACTTCTTTCCGGGGACATTGTTGTTTCTTTGCTGAGGCTTCCTATTTTTTTCATCTGTTCAAGTGTGTTTGCAATTGCTCATGAAACATTTTTATCATGGCTGTTTCTAACAATTGTTGTCAACTGAGTGTTAACATGTGTCAGTTGTCTTTGTCTTTTTTTGAGGCAAAGTTTCTCTCTGTTGCCCAAGCTGGAGTATAGTGGTGCAGTCTCAACTCACTGCAACCTCCACCTCCCGGGTTCAGACAATTCGCATGTCTCACCCTCCCAAGTAGCTTGGGTTACAGGTGCGTACCACCACACCCGGGCTCATTTTTGGATTTTTTAGTAGAGACAAGGTTTTACCATGTTGGCCAGGCCGGTCTTGAACTCTTGACCTCAAGTGATCTGCCCGCCTCAGCCTTCCAAAGTGCTGGGATTACAGGCATGAGCCATCGCGCCCGGCCTGTCAGTTGTCTTTTTAAATTCCGTTGGAGGTCTTGGTAATCACTTTGTGTAAGTGATTTTTTGATTGAAAGTTGGACACTTGAGTATTTGTATGAGACCCTGGATCTTATTTAAACCTGCTACTTTTCACTATTTTTTTCTTACACTACTCTGACAGGGAAGGTGGTTGCAAGGGTGAGTAGGGCAGTGGTGGTTCCATTACTGCCAGGTGGAGAAGCCCAGATTTTCCACTGGTCTCTGTTGACACCTGGGGGCACCTAGTGATTTCTCATTACTGTTTAGTGGGAATGGGAGTTCCAGCTCCCCCATAGCCTCCAATGACACCACTGGGGAGATGGCCTTGTTACACTTGGGTGACGGTGAAAGTCCTGACCCTCCACCAGGCCTCTGATACCACCCCAGTAGGCAGGGGTGGGACAAGTATTTTTGCCAGGTTGGGCTGGAAGTCCAGGCTCCACAGAAGGCCTCTACTGACACTACAAGGGGAGGGGAATTTTCTACTGGCCACTGGGGATGAACTTCCTGGCTCCATACTTAGCCTTCTCTGCCACCATCCTAGTGGGAGTGTTGGAGTGCCTTGTTACTGCCTTGTGAGGGTGGAAACTTTAGCTGCCCACCCAGCCTTTGCTGGTTCAGGTGGGTCAGGGCCATAGTTTTTTCTTTTCATTTTGCCTGGAGTACAGTGGTTATGGTCTAAGATTGTTCTGTCTTGCTTGGCTGCTTTAGTCCTTTGGCTGGAGAAAGGGGGTGCCTTTCGTTGTTTTGTTTTTTGTTTGAGTCTGTGCTCAGTGACTATTTGCCAGCTTCCTCAACTCCAAATTCGGACTATATAAGGCAAAAAGGAAGCCCAATGAACTCACTGCTGTGTTGTTCCTTGGGTCCCAAGTTCTTTAATTTGTCTTCTGTCTTCTCTTCACCTTTCAAGGTCTTCTTATGTTTTGTTTATATAAAATGCCCAAGGTTTTTAGTTGTATTTAGTGGGAAGAATAGAGAAAAGTTTATCTTCTACTCCTTTTTCCTTGAAATCCTCTGAAAACATTTTGATCATGCTTATATTTTTCTAATTATAACAGCATGGTTTCATTTTAGAAAATTTGAATATGTTTAAAGAAATTAAGAAAATTTAAATTACCTAGAACGATTATCTAAAGAGTTAACTATTTCCGACATTTTTCTGCATAATATAAAGTATATTAATGTTTGTGTGTGTATATATATATTTTAATTTCTTTACAAAATTGCAATCTTACTATAAATTGAGGTTTCTATTCCTTTTTTTCCCAAACGTTAGTACAATTATAAGCTTTCTCTGATATTTGAAACATCCATCCTTTCAGTGGAGATACTGGTTCACTCGTTCGTGGGTACACCATTATCCAGCTTCTGTTGTAAGCAGAGCACTTAAGAGGAAGGGCGGTTGTGTGGGCCTCCGTGAGCTTACATTGTTGAGCTAGACTTGGTACGTCATCAGGATTGTGGAGAAGAGGGTGAAATAGAAGGCCTTATGCTTAAAACTAGCAGGTGCTGGCGGCCTGATCTCAGTGTATCAGGAAAGGGTTTTGTGAGGAAATTGTGCTTTAGTTGAAAGAAGTTGTTAGTAAGGCAGAGGATGGGGTTATGGGAGTACTCGTAGCAGAGGGGACAACGCCTGTGAATGTTCTGAGGGAAGGTACTTGACAGCTCATGAATTCTAAACAGCTTCTAAGATATCTGCAAACTAATCTTTATCATTACATTTCAGGAAACTGGAGCACCCATCCTAACTGATGACGTTAGCCTGCAGGTGTTCATGGACCATTTGAAGAAGCTGGCTGTCTCCAGTGCTTGTTAAGCTGAGGATGTGGCCAGGAAATTGAAGAGAACGGTGTCAGATCTTGTTCAAAATGTCTATAAAGGCTTAATAACATTCCTGTTACTTTTCTAGCAGATTTTAACAAATAATCAAGGAAATTTTATATGTAACTCTTTAGATTATAATTTATTTGTATTCCCTGTCTTTGTCTCTTTTCTTGCACTGTAAAATTATAAGGTCATAAATGTTTTGGTACTTGCAGATGTTTATGTGCTTTTTGTATCCTACCTTTTAGAATCTAAATAAAATCAGAGGTAAATGTATTTTGGCAACTTGTTTAAGTAAGAATCTTAATGATCATAAAGGAAATAAATCTAGATGCAGAAAATACTGGCTAACTTATTGCTAATGCAAATGTGATTTCCTGAGGTCTCTGTGTGAGTGTGTATGTGCTTTAAGTGACTTCCCCACGAAGTGTTTCCTGAACTTAATCCTCATAATTAAAGTAATATATATGCAGGATCAAAATGAAACAGATACCTTATACTAAAGAGCTTATAACAGGTAAGAAGTTACCTCCACTTTCTGAACTCAGACCTACTTTTTGAAGATAACTGCTTTTAACCTCTCCTTACAAGATTTTTGTTGTTGATGTATTTAATTTTAGCCCATATCTCAATTCCCATTTTCAAATAATCAAAATATTGAGACTTTTCTGTCTACCATCCAGTTGTTATTTATATATTATCAAGATTGGTAACATTTATATTCTGCTCAAATACAGTGGCTCACACCTGTAATCTCAGTACTTTGAGAGGCCAAAGTAGGAGACTCACTTGAGGCCGGGAGTTTGAGACCAGCCTGGGCAACATAGTGAGAATATCTCTACAAAGAATTTTGTAAGTTAATGGGCCATGGTGGTGCGTTACTGTAGTCCTAGCTGCTTGGGAGGCCAGGGCAGGAGGATCACTTGAGCCCAGGAGTACAGGGTCACAGTGAGCTATGATCATGCCACTGTACTCCAGCCTGGGTGAGAGCAAGACCCTGTTTCAGAAAAAAAAAAAATTATATTCTGGCATATTATATTTTTTGTCACTAAATTGATTGTGAAAGCTGAAAGCTCTTAAGCATTTACACAGTCATGATGATGTAAATATTGTTCAAGTCCAAGCAAGGTAGGATGACATTTTTCTCCAGGGTGCTAGTGTCCCCATCAGTCCCTATGCCACTTGTAGGAAGACATTCGAAAGGACAAAATCAGAGTTACTTTTTTGGCATTTCATCATGCTGTATGTTGGCTTGCTTCCTATTTGGATTATGATCTGTTAGATTTGCTATGGTTTTCCCCAGAATTTCTAAGTTTTATATGCTTTTTGAAAGAAGAAATATTTTGTTCTCTGTTTACTAAGAAATTCTAGTTTATTCTACTGAATGAAGTCCATTGTTTTTCTTCTTTGGAGGCCACTGATGTCCCCTTTTGATGGGGGCCAATCACTTTGACCTGCTACACAACTGTCATCCAGGAATTTCTTCTGTTGAGAATCGGGTTAGTTCCACTCTTCCTTTTATTCCATAAGGCATTTTGCAATCTCAAATGACTTTTGCTAAAAGGAGTACTTGGGGAGAACTCACTGGATCTCAGCATATCTACAACTCTATTCTGTCTTCATACTTTATGACTTTGCCAGGTAATAATGGTTTGGATATTTGTCCCCTCCAAGTCTGTCATTGAAATGTAATCCCCAGGATTGGAGGCAGGGCCTGGTGGGAGGAGTTTGGGTCATATTGGTGGATCCTTCATGAACGGCTTGGTGCCATCTTCACAGAAATGAGTGAGTTCTTGTTCTGAGTTCAAACGAGGTATGGTTGTTTAAAAGAGTGTGGTGACCGGAGACTGTGGCTCATGCCTATAATCCCAGCACTTAGGGAGGCTAAGGTCGGCGCATCATCTGAGGTCTGGAGTTCGAGACCAGCCTGGCCAACGTGGTGAAACCCTGTCTCTACTAAAAATACAAAAATTTGTATTCCCAGCTACTCAGGAGGCTAAGCACAAGAATGGCTTGAACCCAGGAAGCAGAGGTTTCAGTGAGCCAAGATCATGACACTGCACTCCGGCCTGTGTGACAGAGCAAGACTGTCTCAAAAAAAAAAAAAAAGTGTTAACCTCCCCCACCTCTTCCTCTCATTTTTGCACTGTGATACATTGGCTACCTCTTTACCTTCTGCCATGACTGTAAATTTCCTGAGGCCTTCACCAGCAGCAGATGCTGGCACCTTGGCTTCCTCCTATACAGCCTATAGAACCATGAACCGTAAACATAGATCGTAAACCTCTTTTTAAAATAAATTGCCTAAATAAATAAATAGCCCAGTCTCGGGTGTTCTGTTATAGAGATGCAAAAACAGACTAACCCACTGGGTTTAAAGGTATAGGCCCAAGATAATCTCAGAACTTTGGAGCCATTATTTCATTAATTCAACAAATAAGTATCCAGTACTTGTCTATGGAGTAGTCTTCTAGGCATTGAGAATATTGCCAATGAAACAAAAACTACTGTTTTCATAGAGTTTATGCATTAGTTAGGGAAGTCCACCTATAACAGTGTTAGAAGTAAATGATATGGTTGGCATGGTGGCTCACGCCTGTAATCCCAGTACTTTGGGAGGCCAAGGTGAGCAGATCACCTGAGGTCAGGAGTTTGAGACCAGCCTGGCCAAAATGGTGAAACACCATCTCTATTAAAAATACAAAAATTAGCTGGGTGTGGTGGCACACGCCTGTAATCCCAGCTACTTGGGAGGCTGAGGCAGGGAAAATTGCCTGAATCCAGGAGGTGGAGGTTTCATTGAGACGGCACCACTGCACTCCAGCCTGTGCGACAGAGTCAGACTCTCTGAAAAAAAAAAAAAGTAAATGATACATTAGAAGATAATGAGTGCTATATAAGAACATGAAGCTGGAAGCTACTATTAATTGGATGTTGGACCAGCTGGATTGATTCTGATATTCTATCTTTTGAATTTGTATTTGAATACAGGTTATGGTATTTCTTTTTGTCTCTGCCCTACATTCTAGCAGAGTTTCCTATCTCAAAATGTTGAACATTTGCTGGGTGCGGTGGCTCACGCCTGTAATCTCAGCACTTTGGGAGGCTGAGGCGAATGGATTACCTGAGGTCAGGAGTTCAAGACAAACCTGAGCAACATGGAGAAACCCCGTCTTTACTACAAATACAAAACATTTTGCTGGGCGTGGTGATGTATGCCTGTAATCTCAGGTTGTGGTGAGCCAAGATCACGCCATTGCACTCCAGCCTGGGCAACAAGAGCAAAACTTCATCTCAAAAAAAAAAAAAGTTGAACATTTACATTTAAACTCCAAGAGCTTTTATTTTCTGTGCATTTTCCAAGAATATGTTTAGTTTTGGGTATAATTTTTAATACATCATATAAAAGAATACATAAAGCTGTCTGTACAGATTAAGGCCAAAACTTTCTTTCTGGGTTTTTCTGTTTCAAATTAACAGAAGAAAATGTGTGATGGACCCAGCTCACTCTGGGGTTCCCTCAAGTGACAGTGAGTTAAGGAGCTGAGAAAACAGCACGGCATGACACAGCCATGCAGGTCCCACCTTGGGGTATCAGTGACTTTTTCCACAGAATGTGGAGAATGGTGGGGTGATAGTGCTGTGTGGAAAACAACCATCTTGAGAAGGGGCCACTGAGTCCTGTATGCCCAATGAGAACTATGAACTCTATCTTTTTATTAATCGTTAATTTTTGTGGGTATTGAACTCCCATCTTGAAGGTAAGGCAAGCCACTGACTTATCTTAAGCAGGGATTGAAACGGTAATTTAAGGTTTGAAACAGATGCCATAGGAGTGGCAGGAGGGATGAGAGGAGACTGTAATCCAGAAGATAAATGAGGCCTAAACAGAGACAGGGTATTTAGACAGACGTGACAAACAGGATGTCAGGTGAGATGGTTCCAAGTTTCTGGCTCGGGTGATTTCTCGATCACTCTCTAAATTAGGGAAGAGAAAGGGAAGGTTTGTTTCTTATTGGAAATGGCATTGATAAATTCTGAACATTTTTTTAGTTTCAGGAGCTTGTGGGATATGCAGCTGAGGATGCATAGCAGGTTGGCAGTAACATGAATTTGCTTTCAGAGAATCTGGAGTAGATTTGAGAGTTATTAACATATAAAATAGGTATCATGAGTAAGGCCGATGAGAAGTAAGGATGAGAGAAGAGTAAGGATGAGAAGAGACACAAGTTTGAAACAATACCAATTTTTCTGATTTGTTTATAACTATTGAGCTATAGTTCCCATGTAATAAACTGCACCCATTTAAAGCGTACAATTGGATGAGTCCTCACAGTTGTGTACCCCCATGAAACCACCACCACCATCAATGTACAGAACATTGCCATCACCTCTCAAAGTCTCCTCAGATCCCTTTTAGTCCTTCCCTTTCTCCACACCCTCACAGCAGACAACTACTGATCGGCTTTCTCCCACTATAGATTAGTTTGCTTCTACAATTTTGTGACTGGTTTCTTTTTGTGTCTGGCTTGCTTTTTCACTTAGCAGAATCCATTTTGAGATTGTTTGGTTATATGTATCAGTACCTTTTTATTGCCAAGTGGTAACCCATGTTTTGTTTAGCCATTTACTCGATGGATAATGGGGTGGCTTCCATTTTTTCCTATTAAGAATAAAACTCTATGAACATTCATATACATGGCTGTGTGTGGACACAGGTTTTCATTTCTCATGGATAACTAGAAATGGAATGCCTGGGTTGTATGGTAGGCATATGTTCAACTTTTTAAAAACCAAATTTTGCAGCTGGGCTTGGTGGCTCACGCCTGTAATCCCACCACTTTGGGAGGCCGAAGAGGGTGGATCATGAAGTCAGGAGTTGTTCAAGACCAGCCTGGCCAAGATGGTGAAACCCTGTCTCTACTAAAAATACAAAAATTAGCCAGGCGTGGTGGCAGGCGCCTATAATCCCAGCTACTTGGGAGGCTAAGGCGGATAATTGCTTGAACCCAGGAGGCAGAGGCTGCAGTGAGCTGAGATCGCACCATTGCACTCCAGCCTGGGCAACAGAGCGAGACTCTGTCTCAAAACAAAAACAAAAAACCTAAGTTTTGCAAAGAAATTGTAACACTTTATGCTCCCATCATTAAGAGTTCCAATTGTTCCAAACAGCTCTTGGCATTCTCAATCTGATTTTGGCCATTCTAGCAGGTGTGTAATGGCCTCTTTTTGTATTGTTTTAATGTGCATTTCTGTGATGCCTAATGATGCTCCTGTGCTTATTGGTCATTTGCATATCTTCTTTTGTTCTATTCAAATTTATTGCCTGGTTTTTAGTTGGGTTGTATTTTTATAACTGAGTTGTAAGGCGTCCTCATATATTCTGGATCCAAGTCTTTTGTCAGATATTTGTTATTTTGAATATTTTATTCTGTGGCTTGGTTTTTTATTTTCTCAACTGTGACCTTCAAAGAGCAAAAATTTTACTTTTTTTAAAAAAGCCCTATTAATCTTTTTTGCTTTATGCATATATATAAAAATTGAGATGGAGTCTCACTATGTTGGCCAGGCTGGCCTAGAACTTCTGGGCTCAAGCGATCCTCCATCCTCTGCCTCCCAAAGTGCTAGAGTTACAGGCGTGAGCCACCTGGCTTGGGATGCTTTTTGTCTAAGAAATCTTTGCTTATTCCAAGATAGAAAACATATTCTGTTTTTTTTCTAGGCTTATATTAAATAGTTTTAGTTTTTACATTTAAGTCAGTGGTCCATTCAGAGTTAATTTTTGTGGATATAGATTTCTGGGGCAGAACATCAGTTTTTAAAGTGTGGGCAAGGTAAAAAAAACCCTTAAAGATATGCAGGTGGGATCGGTGGTGGCAAATGTTTCTGAAACCAAGTTTGAGTATGACTGAAAAGTACTTAATGTCAATTTACCGAGCCTACTCTGTGCCAAGCACATCACAGTTGATCTTAGTTACTCAGTCTATTGAGGGTATCTTGCTTTAAAGAAATGTATGAATAAGTCAAAAGCTGGAGGTAGACGGAGTTGAAGATGTTTTGTGTTTGAGACATGGGCACGTTTGCATGAAGGATAAATGTCAATAATGAAGATGGGGGAGGACTTAGGGTGTCAATACGTTAGGACTGATGGGAAAGGCCCCTCAGGCAAGAAAAAATAGGACCCAGAGCCTAGTGGAGGGATTAGCTTTGGACTGGGGGTATTCAAATTTCACCCAGATTTCCGGAAAGGAAAATGGGGGAAAAGATGAGTTGTGGGGAGAGACAGGCGGTATCCTTGCAAATCTGAAAACTGGAAGAGGAACTGGAAGTAGCCTTTTCAGATACCGCCTGGAGCCCACGAAGGCATCACAATTTTGCAAGTGAGAAGCTTCTCTTCAAAGAAGTTGTCATTTAGTCCTCGTCACGTGGTAAGAAGCGTCGCCCGCCCACAACTCTGCATCCGAAAGTCCGAACACGCGAGCGACTTTTCAGCCCAAACGCCGCAAGATGCATCGGAGCAGAGCAGGAAGCGGACGCGGAAAACTGGCGGCCCTTTAATAGTTACAGAGGCAGCGACGGCAGCGACGCCCTCACCGGAAGTCCCGCCTCCGCCGTGGGCCTGCGAGAATTGAGGCCCTCGCCGGCGTACCCATGCCTCGAAACCCGTTCACGGCCTGGTACGGGCGGATGTCCGTAGTCTACGGGCTTGGCACCTGGTCTCTGTTGGGCTCACTGATTTACGTAGGCCAGAAAATGATGAAGCCGTCAGGTAGGGCTCTCTGGCGGGGCCTGCCCCGGGACACACCGCCTTCGGTGGAGAGTTTTCCAGGGGTCGACCTCCCTGTCTTTTAAACCCCCGGTTTATTCTGCAAAACTAACTGAAACGGGTGCTTGCAACCTTTTGTTATAATGGAATCTGCAAAGAACTAGACGCCGGGAACTATTAATACCTTGTAAATAGTGTTACCTAAATCTTAATTCTTTATGGGATAGGGCCGTCCCCATTCTCAGAATTGGAGGAATCTGTATAAACTGCAAGGTGGAATTTCAGAGACTCTGACCGGTGATTTTTAAAGAGTGATGCTTCTGTACTACTGTCCCTCATCGTATATGGCGAGCAGTTTCAGGACTTTTAGCAGCCAAGGCGTATTAAAATCTTCGCAGTTACTAGGCGCAAAAGGAGGAAAGTCTCAGCTTTCAAAAATATTCTGGAAATCTGCAGAGGCGTTAAGTTGATTAGTGTGGTTGCTAGGGGCTGAGGAGTGGGTAAGATGGGGAATGCCTGCCAAAGGTGCGGATGAAAATATTTTTAAATTGATTGTGGTGCTGGTTGCACAAATCTGAATATCCTAAAAAACATTAAGTTGTATATTTTAAGTGGGTTAATCGTATGGTATGTTAAGTATCTCTCAATAAAGTTGTTGTATGAAAACTGTGCTGAAGATTACATTTGGTGATGAAGCTGTCAGTGGCCTGACAGTATATGTGTCCAGCATTAAGCATTTAAAAACATTTTGGCTGGGTGCAGTGGCTGGCACCTGTAATCCCATCACTTTAGGGGACTGAGGTGGGAGATAGCTTGAGCCCAGGCGTTCAGGACCAGCCTGGGCAACATAGGGAGACCCCCATCTCTACCAAAAAAAAAAATATATATATATATATTATTTTATATTCTTTATATATAATATATGGTAAAAATATTTACTTCATGTATATAAAGTTAAAATATTTTAATGTCCATAATGTTTATGTTTTCTTTTGTTCTTTCATTTGTTCTTTTTTTTTTTTTTGAGACGGGGTCTCACCCTCTCGCCCAGGCTGGAGTACAGTGGCATGATCTCGGCTCATTGCAATTCCCTTCTGTGGGCTCAAGCAATTCTTCTGCCTCAGCTTCCCAAGTAGCTGGCATTACAGGCCACTACCGCCCCGCTAATTTTTTTTTTTTTTTGAGACAGAGTCTATCTCTGTTGCCCAGGCTAGAGTGCGGTGATGCCATCTCAGCTCACTGCAACCTCCACCTCCCAGGCTTAAGCAGTCCTCCTGCCTCAGCCTCCCAAGTAGCTGGGATTACAGGCGCACACCATCACACCTGGCTAATTTTTGTATTTTTAGTAGAGATGGGGTTTCACCACGTTGGCCAGGCTGGTCTTGAACTCCTGACCTCAGGTGGTCCACCTGCCTCGGCCGCTGCAAAATGCTGGGATTACAGGCGTGAGCCACCATGCCTGCCTGCTGTCTTTGTTTCTTTTCCTTCCTTCCTTCCTTCCTGCCTTCCTGCCTTCCTTCCTGCCTTCCTTCCTTCTTCCTTTCCTTTCTCTCTTCCTTTCCTTTCCTTTCATTATTGGGGTTGAGGGGACTGGATTTAATTCTTACCTTAGTTAATTTCTAAGACTTTAATGACTGCTTTCTAAGTTAATAATTCAGGTGTTCATTATTTTTTCTCTTAAAGATGTTGAAGTAGACCAAAAGGACGGCTCAACAACTGAAATGCTCAGTGAACAATCTGAAGCCCCAAAAGGATTTTATGTGGAAACAATTGTCACATATAAAGAAAGTTTTGTTCCAATTACAGAAAAGATCCACAACTATTGGAAATCATGGACTAGTGGCCGTGGGACAGAACCATGATTGGCTGCTGAATTTTGAAAACCAGGACTTGTTTTAACATTTAAATTTGATAGATGTCTCGATTCCCATTTTGTGTTTGTGAAAAGTGCATGTATTTAAATTTTCTGTAAAACATAATCACTGATAATATGCACTAAATATTTTCTTGGAGGAAACTATTTGCATTTTGTTCTTCTATATTTACTTGAGTGAAAGATTGATATGAAATTTCACATAGAGCTTCCATAAGCTTGATTTCCTGAAACTCGTTAATGTAGCTTTATATTTCTTTCATGTTGCTATTAGGCACAGCTTTAGTAGTCACTTTAAGGTTAGTTTCAGCAAATCTCCATATCCAGTTTGGGATTCACGGTAGCCCTTTGGGTACTATTGCATACTGGGTAAGCATGTTATGAATTAGATTCTAACTCCTGAATTAAATAGACTGGACCTGTTCTTTAGGACCAGTGCACACACCCCTCATTCTTTCAGCAGATGCGGATTACCCACCAACTGTGGCCAGTGGTGTTGTAATGCTAGGAATGTAGTCAGGACGACATGCTTGATGCTGAACCAGTTTCCTCAGTGGTCAGTTGGTTGCCGGCAACAAACACAGGTGAGCTTAAATCAAAAGGGGGTGTCTATAAAAAATGTGTATTCGTAGTTTGGAGTTAAAGCAGAGAGTATGTTGGGGTCTACAGGGGCCTGACACTAGGACTGGAATGTAGGCAGCCACTTGCTGAGCCTGCCTGGGCTCTTGGCCTTGCTTTTCTTATTGCACACCAGCTGCTTTTCCCACCTCTCTGGAGTAACAGAACTATCCCAAGAAGATACTACCTCCCATGTGCAGTGCCAAAGTCTGACCAGCCTCTCTTCAACCCAGTGGTTGGTTTCTACCTTTGTGAGAGCCTCAGTTCAGTTTTTATCAGATCCCTGCCTATGGATTATAGAGTACTGCCTCAGTTATGAACAAAGTGGCATATGTTTCTCATTTGGGTAGTGTTTTCTTGTTCATAGCTATCAGGACCCTGTGAATAGAGATGTGTGGTAGGACAGGAATTGGGCATTTCTGGGTTCCTCTACTCTGACCTTCAAACTCTCGTCTTGATTTCTCATTGGTGTCAGTTCCACCATATGGGTGGCCCGAGCAGTGCTGTGGTGCAGTCAGCCTTAGTGACAAGGATTCCAAAATCACAAGTAACAGCTCCAGATGCTGGCAGGAGACACTCTTAGTTTATGGAAACTCTTGTTTGGTTCTGGGGAATTTTCTTAGTTTCTAGGATTTGTGTTTGCTTTTTAATTTTCTTTCTCTGTGTCTGGAATACCTAATAGACATTCCAGACTACTTTTTATTATTTTATATTTTTTCTCAACTACTGTTGATCTTTTTGTTTATTTTGTTCTCTTTTCGGCGAGAGAGTCATTCATTTACTTATACATTTATGGAGGAGGCAAAATTTTACCTATACTTTTTAGGGTTTCTGACTGGGCCTGAGAATTAAATTGACATAAAACAGATTAGCCAAAGTAAAGTATACAGATTATTACATGCACGTGGGAGTCCCCATAGAAAAATGGAGACCCTAAGAAATGGCAAAACCTAACTGCTTACATACTGAGTTGAACAAAGACAGGCAATTATGGAAAAGTTAAAAAACAGGAGGATAACAGTTATTTAAACAAGGTCTGTTTGTACAGAATTATTTCGACCTTGACTCTCCATCTCTGATGACAAGAATGGTTCTTTCCTCCTGATACAGGGAGGGCATCTTCCACATGGGAGTTTTATCTCTTCTTTTTTTTGAGATGGAGTCTCACTCTGTTACCCAGGCTGCAGTGTAGTGGTGTGATCTTAGCTCACTGCAACCTCCGCCTCCTGAGTTCAAGCAATTCTCCTGTCTCAGCCTCCTGAGTAGCCCAGCTAATTTTTGTATTTTTAGTAGAGGTGGGTTTTCACTATGTTGGCCAGGCTGGTCTCAAACTCCTGACCTCTGGTGATCTGCCTGCCTTGGCCTCCCAAGGCACTGGGATTACAGGCGTGAGCCACCGCACCCAGCCTATCTCTTGCTTTCAAAAAGAAAAGAGATCAGAGCACCCTTTCTGTACGTGCTATTTTTCAAGTGTCTTTAGCTCAAATAAAATCCATGCCAAAGTGGCTCACGCCTGTAATCCCAGCCCTTTGGGAGGCCAAGATGGGTGGATCACTTGAGGTCAGGAGTTCAAGACCAGCCTGGCCAACATGGTGAAATCCCCTCTCTACTAAAAATACAAAAATTAGCTGGGCAGTCTGGGCGACAAGAGTGAGACTCCATCTCAAAAAAGAAAAAAGAAAAAAATTCATTGCTGGAGGAAAAGAATGTGCCCCTTGCGACCCCATAGGAAGAGGACTTTGGAAGCCTGTGCCTATTTTCCTTTGGACTTTTTGCCCCGTGCACCTCTTTTCTTTGCTGATTTTGTTTCATATCCTTTTGCTGTTATAAACCACAGACATGATGATAACTATGTGCTGAACCCTGTGAGTCCTCCCAGCAAATCACGGAACCTGGGAGTGGTCTTGGGGACCCTGGACATGCTACCCAGGCAAAGGCCACCCCACTATGGAAGGATGAATATTGTAAGTCCCACTCTATATCTGTGAAGTATAAAGGCTGAGGACTGTCAAGTATACTTTTCAAAGCTTAAAAACATGAGTCTAATACAAGAATGAGCAAATATTAAATATTTATTTAACTCATGAATGAGAAAACCAGCAGCATGGTAAAGCTGATTCAAAGAAGAGAGGACCAGGGGTTATGTAGGCACTGGAGAGTAAGATTAAGTTAGAATAAGATTTCTGGTTAATGTTCTAGTGGGGATACAGCCCTAAACTTTGGGTCACTATTTAATTTTACTTTATTTTTAGACAGAGTCTCGCTATCGCCCAGGCTGGAGTGCAATGGCGTGATCTCGGCTCATGGCAACCTCCGCCTCCCAGGTTCAAGAGATTCTCCTGCCTCAGCCTCCCAAGTAGCTGGGATTACAGGCGCCTGTCACTACGCCTGGTTAATAGTTTTGCGTTTTTAGTAGAGATGGGGTTTCACTATGTTGGCCAGGCTGGTCTCGAACTCCTGACCTCGTGATCCTTCTGCCTCGGTCTCCCTAAGTGCTGGGATTACAGGTGTGAGCCCTGACGGCCGGCCTGGGTCATTGTTTTTTAATGGACAGAAATCATTTTTATTTTTATCTGACAAAAGTTTACAAGTTAACATGAAACTTCTCAAAATCCAAGACTTTAATTAAAAGTAGGTGATGGTGCCTGTGCAACATAGTGAGACCCCATCTCTACAAAAAATTTAAAAAATTAATGTGGCGCAGTGGTGCGTACCTGTAGTCCCAGCTACTTAGGAGGCTGAGGTGAGAGATCAGTTGAGCCCTGGAGTTCAAGGCTATAGTGAACAATGATCGCACTGCATTCCAGCCTGGATGATAGAGCAAGACCCTGCCTCAAAAAAAAAAATATTTTGTCAGACGCACTGACTCATGCTTGTAATCCCAGCACTTTGGGAGGCTGAGGTGGGCTGATCACTTGAGGTCAGAAGTTTGAGAGCAGCCTGGCCAACATGGCAAAACCACGTATCTACTAAAAATACAAAAATTAGCCGGGTATGGTGGCGCGAACCTGTAATCCCAGCTACCTGGGAGGCTGAGGCAGGAAGAGCGCTTGTACCCTGGAGGCGGAGGTTGCAGTGAGCTGAGATCACTCCTTGGATTTTGAGAAGTTTCATGTTAACTTGTAAACTTTTGTCTGATAAAAATGATTTCTGTCCATTAAAAAATAATGACCCAGGCCGGGCATGGATCTCAGCTCCAGCCTGGGCAACAGAGTGAGACTCTATCTCAAAAAAAAAAAAGTGGATGATGGGTCAAATAAAGGTACCCTAGTTAATTAAATACACTAATTAATTAAATAATAGTAATTAAATACACAAATACAGTGCCCCAAGATTACATTGAAAGAACTTACTACCTCTTGCCCTAGATTCCAAGTTCCTGGTAATTTCCCCTAACAGTATCCTGATGGAAGTTGGTCTTTGGAGGTCCCAGGACTCGGTTGTTGTTCAGTGGCCAGGCCTACCCTGTAGTTGCTGCATTGCCAATCACTGTAGGTGAATCAAGGTAACATCCAAGGTGAGGAGGTATTTTGAGTGGATTCTCTGGAAGGGCACGTGTAGTTGGAGACCAGGAACGCAGAATTCAGAGAGACTTTCTGGTGATTTCACATCTGAGGACCATCTGGCTATGTTCTGGGATTTTTCCATCTCAGATCCAGCATGCTTCAAAGCAAACTTGAGAATCTCCTGGACTAATCCATTTTCAGAGAAGAAAATTGCTCCCCAGTTGTGTACTGATGGATTAGAGAAAAATGTTGAAATAGCTGATGTCAAAGAAGTGATAGAGTTAAGGTTCTTCTAGCCACAGAAACTCACCCAGATGGAATGAAAACCATGCTTTTTAGGGTGCTGTGCTCCAGTGGGTTTTAGGATCCACAGCACTGGGCTTTCAACCCTCTGGGGGATCTGCTTTAACTACCTGAATTAGACTTTTAAGATTAACGATGGCAGGGCATGGTGGCTCACGCCTGTAATCCTAGCACTTTGGGAGGCCAAGGCGGGTGAATCATGAGGTCAGGAGTTCAAGACCAGCCTGTCCAAGATGGTGAAACCCCCATCTCTACTGAAAAAATGCAAAAATTAGCGGGGCACGGTGGCAGGAGCCTGTAATCCCAGCTACTTGGGAGGCTGAGGCAGGAAAGTCGCTTGAACCAGAGTGGCAGAGGTGGCAGTGAGCCGAGATTGAGCTACTGCACTCCAGCCTGGGTGACAAAGTGAGACTCTGTCTCAAAAAAAAAAAAAAAAAAAGATTAATGATATGACCTATCATCATTTCCAAAATGACAGATATGCCCCAATCATATCTGTGTGGTTGTGAACATAGACTTAGAATGTTTGCTGCAAGATCGTTTTTTGAATGCTCCTGTGATTTACTCCTCACTGCAATCTTGAGGAGAAGATATTGTCCCCACGTTACAGATAAGAAGACTGAAGCTGGATCAGGCTGAGTCACATTTCCTAAGGTCACATAGAAAGTGGCAGAGCTAGGACAGAAGCCATAGTTTTTCCGGCACCAAAGCCAAAGCTTTTGGCACCATATGAACTTCCTCTCATAAAGCAGAGAAAGGGAGTTATTGATTACATGCTTCGAAAAGAAACACTGAAGACTTTTTACTTTTCTAAAATCCAAATGCCAGAAAGCTCCAGTTTCCAGGATGTTTCATGCTTTTGTGAGAGCCAGAGAACAAGTCAGAAACTACCACCAGGGCTCTATTAAAAACAAAAGTGCAGTGAATTTAGGGTAAGTAGCAGTTTGGCCACACGTTTTACCCACTGGCTTTATGTATTTGCTGTGTAATGGAGTGGTGGTAGGACACAGCAGCATCTTGCATCATCAAAGAAAGGTGGAATACACAAAGGGAACTTTTAGTATTAAATGTATTTTATTCTAGTGGCAAAGAAAAAAGCTATATCCAGATATTATTATTATTATTTATTTATTTATTTATTTATTTATTTTTTTGAGACAGAACCTCTCTCTGTTGCCCAAGCTGGAGTGCAGTGGTGTGATCTTTTTTGGCTCACTGCAACCTCCGCCTTCTGAGGTTCAAGCAATTCTCCTGCCTCAGCCTCCCAAGTAGCTGGGATTACAGGTGCGCACCACCACGCCTGGCTGATATTTGTATTTTTAGTAGAGACGGGGTTTCACCATGTTGGCCAGGCTGGTCTCAAATTCCTGACCTCAAGCGATCCGTCCGCCTTGGCCTCCCAAAGGCTGGTATTACAGGCTTGAGCCACCGTGCCTGGCTCAGATATTAGTATTAAACAGATGATGTCTCCCATAGTACAACTAATTCAGAAGCAGGAACATAAACTAGGCAGTTCATTTTTTTCACTCACTCTAATTTATTCATTCACATATTCATGTCACATCTATAGAGTATCTTCAATAGTCATCACTCTGTAGGAACAGGAAAATAATTATTAGATGCATAATTCATAGGGGCTGTGTAAATAGATAGGTCAGATTTATATTAGGTCAATAATATTTTCTATTTAACATGATTTTGGCTAGGCGCACTGGCTCATGCCTGTAATCCCAGCACTTTGGGAAGCCAAGACGGGTAGATGTTCAAGCTCAGGAGTTCAAGGCCTTCCTGGAAAAAATGGTGAGGCCCATCTCTACCAAAAATACAAAAAAATTAGCCGGTCATGGTGGCACACGTCTGTTGTCCCAGCTGCTTGGGAGGCTGAGGCAGGAGAATCTCTTAAGCCCAGGAGTCAGAGGCAGCAGTGAGCTGAAATCGCGCCACTGAACTCCAGCCTGGGCGACAGAGTGAAATCCAGTCTCAAAATAAAATGATTAGAAAAAGTTACTTCATTAGTATGGCAAATACTTCCACAGGAGTATTTACCAAAGTCTGAGGCCTCATTGAATCATAGCTCAGCTTCTTTCTCAGGGAGTAGAACCCCGTTTCTAAGGGAGTCTGAGCAAGAGCACTGAGTGCACCTGCAGGCATGCCCTTCCCTTCCTGATGCCCCTTTCCCCCGTGAGCCATCTCTGACCACTCAGATGAATCATGTATGGTAGAACAACAAAGTGGAAGGAATTCAGTTCTGTGGCCTGTGGAGTACCATCCTGGCCCAAAATTTTATGAGAGAATCAACTATGTAGTTTAAGCCATTGTTACTTGAGTCTCTGTTACAGTTTATGTTGCTATAAACACATTCCACCTCCTCATTAATTTATTTTTAAAAAGCGAACCCGGCTGGGTGCAGTGGCTCATACCTGTAATCCAAGCACTTTGGGAGGCCGAGCCAGGTGGATCATCTGAAGTCAGGAGCTCGAGACCAGCCTGGCCAACATGGTGAGACCCCGTCTCTACTAAAAATACAAAAATTATCCAGGCGTGATGGCGTGCACCTGTAATCCCAGCTACTTGGGAGGCTGAGGCAGGAGAATTGCTTGAACTCGGGAGGCAGAGGTTGCAGTGAGCCGAGATTGCGCCACTGCACTCCAGCCTGGTACCTGGTGACAGAGCGAGACTCTGTCTCAAAAAAAAAAAAAAAAAAAAGTGCACAAGGGTTCCAATGAAATAACACATTTCTTAAAAATTTGAGCCATTTTGAGTTCCATGCAACCAAAAAACATCCCAACTGATCCAGACCTAAATGTTCCTCAATAGAAAAAACTGTTTAGGGGAATTATAATACATATATTAGCCCTTAGCATCTGCACATCTATTAATAGAGAAATACTGTAAATCCATGATACACTGTTAAGCCAAAAAATGGGCTTCTCACATTTATTCATTTGGCAATATTACCTGAGCCCCGGGTACTGTATTAGATGCTGAGGATTCAGTAGTAAGCATGAGAGACACAGGTAGAAGAATACGGCTTACTAGGCAAATAGAGTAATTGAAAGTTGCCAGAAGATTATGAAAGAAAACCCACAGGACAAACATGAGAAAAACAGGGAGCAGGGACACCTACTTTTCTTAGTGTGGACAGAGAAGGTCTGTCTGTGGAGGTGGCACTGAAGCTGAAAACCTGAAGGCAGGAAAGGAGCATGTTGTACAAAGAGTGGATGGAGGTAGGAGGAGCCTACCTGTTCCAGGTAGAGGAAGAGCAGATGATGAAGTCCTGAGGTAGCAACCAATGGGTATCTGAGGAATTTAAAGGTGGTCAGAGTCTGGATTGTTAAGGCTTTATATTCTAAGAACATCACTTTCATCTGTGCGTGGAGAATGGATTGGAGAAGAACAAAAGGGGAAGTAGGGAGACCAGTGAGGAAGGTGTGGTAGAAATCCAAGTGGGAAAGAATGGTGGGCCCCGGAGCAGGATGATGCAGCAGGGGTGGAGAGAAGAGGGCACTTTGGGATAGGTTTTGGAGAGGGAGAAGATTTGCCAATGGACGAGATACTCAGGGAGAGGGAAAGAGAGCAATCACAGGTCACTTCTGGCTCCAGTAAACGACTAGAGCCACTTATTTAAATGGGGATTGGCCGGATGCCGTGGCTCACATCTGTAATCCCAGCATTTTAGAGGGCCGCAGCAGGTGGATGACTTGAGGTCAGGAGTTCGAGAACAGCCTGGCCAAGATCGTGAAATCCCGTCTCTACTAAAAATACAAAAATTTGCCAGGTGTGGTGGTGGTGCCTGCAATCCAAGCTACTCAGAAGGCTGAGGCAGGAGAATTGCTTGAGCCTGGGAGGTGGAGGTTGCAGTGAGCCAGAATGAGCCACTGCACCCCAGCCTGGGCAACAGAGTGAGACTCTGTCTCAAAAAAAAAAACAAAACCCAAAAGAGGTGACTCATATGGTGGAGTATGGAGGGCTTGGGGGTTCATTGAACACCAGCTGATGAATTGCAATTCAACTCTGGCATGAATCACCTGGAGTTAGAACAGATCCTGCAAGTTTAAGAGTACAGTTTCCAAAAAGATTGCCCTTATTTCAGGTGCCAACCACACTTGGGTGTCCCCAAGCCACTTGCACTAAAGACCAACTGGCTACACAGTCAGGAGTATCCATGACCCCCTCAAGGCTGATAATGCACTAGAATGACTCACAGAACTGAGAAAAGTGCTGTCATTATAATTTATAGTTTTATTATAAATAATACAAATTAGGACCAGCCAATTGAGGAGATACGTTAGGTAAGGTCTGCGAGAGTACCAAACACAGAGCCTCTGTGCTTTCTCCCTGTGGAATCAGGACTGTCGCCCTCCCAGCACATCAACATGTTCAGCAACCAGGACCCTCCATGGAGCTTCAGTGTCCAGAGTTTTCCCTGGGATTTCATCATGTAAGCGTGACTGATTGAATCAGTGGCCACAGGTTGAACTAAATCTCTGTCTCCTACCCCTCCCATAGGTTGGACTGGCTCAGAGCTCCAGTTAGGATTGGTCTTTCCGGTGACCAGCTCCCAGACTGAATTGTCTTGTTAGTAAACTCAGGAATAATCAAGGAGCTCATGAATAACAAAGATACTCCTGTCTCTCAAGAAATTCCAAGAATTTTGGAAGCTCCATGCCAGAAACCCAGAATTAACAAAGACCAGACAGTGTCTTTATTGTACAATAAGGGTGAACACTTTGAATTCCTTTTAAAGCATGTTAACTTTGTTGTTGTTTTTCTTTTTTGAGAAATAGTTTCACTCTTGTCACCCAGGCTGGAGTGCAGTGGGAGAGATCTTGACTCACTGCAACCTCCGCCTCTGGGGTTCAGGCAATAGTGTCCAAATAGTTGGGATTATAGGTGCCCGCCACTACGCCTGGCAAATTTTTGTATTTTTAGTAGAAATGGGTTTTATCATGTTGGCCAGGCTGGTCTCGAACTCCTGACCTCAAGTGATCCACCTGCCTTGGTCTCCCAAAGTGCTGGAATTACAGGCATGAACAACCACCACTGGCCCAATTTTGCCCTTTTTTATTCCTATTCTTTCAGGAGGGGACAATGGAGTTTTCCTGGGGCTCTATGGCATATAATGACTCCATTGCTTTGATATTAATATATAGGGGATTTATTATTGCTATTTTTAAATGCATTAATAAATCCATGTTAATTATTTCTCTTAGTTAAAAACAGTAAACATTTTTAGAGATAATCCACCTAAACAAAAGCTATTTGTTGTGCTCAATAATTTTTAAGAATGTAAAGGGATCCTGTGATCAAAATACTGAGATCTGCTGATTTAATTTTTCAAAAACTCAAATTTTACCAATTGTTTCAATAACAAACTTTTCCTTTTCCTTATGTATTTATTTTTGAGAAGGAGTTTCGTTCCTGTTGCCCAGGCTGGAGTGCAATGGCACTTTTCCTTTTCCTTATTTATTTATTTATTTTGAGATGGAGTTTCATTCCTGTCACCCAGGCTGGAGTGCAATGTCACGATCTTGGCTCACTGCAAGCTCCGCCTCCTGGGTTCAAGCCATTCTCCTGCCTCAACCTCCTGAGTAGCTGGGATTACAGCCATGCACCACCATGCCTGGGTAATTTTGTATTTTTAGTAGAGACAGGAGTTCTCAATGTTGGTCAGGCTGATCTCTAACTCCCGTCCTCGAGTGACCCACCGACCTCGACCTCCTGAAGTGCTAGGATTACAGGCGTAAGCCACCCTGTCCAGCCTCCTTTTCCTTATTTTTCTGGCCAGGATACCACCCAAGTTATGTTAGTTTTCCTGCCTTTTTTTTTTTTTTTGACAGAGTCTTGCCCTGTCACCCAGGCTGGAGTGCAGTAGTGCAATATCTGCTTACTGCAAACTTCACCTCCAGGGTTCAAGTGATTCTCCTGCTTCAGCTTCTGAGTAGTTGGGATTACAGACATGAGCCACCACACCCAGCTAATTTTTGCATTTTTAGTAGAGATGGGTTTCATCATGTTGGCCAGGATGGTCTCGAACTCCTGACCTCAAGTGATCTGCCCACCTCGGCCTCCCAAAGTGCTGGGATTACAGTTAGTTTTCCTGTCATTTAAAAAGTCCTCATTAATTCTCAGAATCTTACACAGTTATTTTGTAGAATGTTCCTCAATTTATATTTGTCTTATGTTTCATCATGATTGGATTCAGGTTATACATTATTTGGCAGAAATGCCACACGATTGATATTGTGTCCTTCCCAGTGCAATATCAGGAGGCACATGATGTCTCGTTACTGGTTATGTTAACTTTGACAACTTTATTAAGGCAATTTAGTATTTAGTATTTAACAAGCAAGCATACTAGTTTGTAGTCTTTCCTGGACAAGTAAGGGTTCCTTCTCTATTTCAATGCCTTTTCTACACCCACCAATGCTATTAGTCACCTTCAAGGGGAAGACTGCTGAGATGGAATTATTTTTAGCAATGATAATAATTTGTTGGGGTAATAGTTGTACAGCCATTTGCCCCCATCTAAGCACTTTTACATGGTTTGGTTCATTTAAATCTAACAAACCAGTGAGGGGGCCAATTATTAGTATTTGTATTAAATGAGAAATTAGAATTCTAGAATCACATACCTATTTATTATCATGATATGGCTAAGTCGAATTAATAGTGAGACAGTTAAATGGCTATTTTAGGCAGCACATCGTTTTGTATGTGGTACCTGAGAAGCCACTGAGGCAGGAAGACAAGGGAAGAATTTGGGAGGATCTGCGTGCAGAGGAGTGGGAAAGAGGAAAGAGGAATACCATTAGAAATAGGATTCAGGCTGAATTCAAAGCCTTAGTGATGACAGGTTCTTAGGTTCGGGTATGTGGGAGAAAAAAACCAGCGCGGAGACTACCCTTCGGAAAGAGTAGATTCTGGCAGTGGGTAAGGGGCTGGGCCCGGGATGGCGGGATCAAAGGGCTCTGGCGGGACCTAGATGTGGGTGGGGCAGGGCAGAGTATGGGGCGGGGATTTTCAACGACGGGCGGGGTTACGGTTGGGCAGCAGGTGGGCGTGGCAGGCACGGGCGGAGCCAATTGTGAGTGGGTGGGCTTATCGCCAGGCCGAGAGTGGGCGTGGCCGACGTGGGGTGGGCCGCAGCCGACCGAGTCGGAGCCGGCCGTTGGGGGCGCTTCCGGGTGTCACCTCCAGAGGGCGCCGGCCGCGGAGCCGCCCTCAGAGTCGCGAGGCCGGACGCAGCGCGGCGCCGACCCACTCGCCCCAGCCGCCGCCATGAAGGCCGTGGTGCAGCGCGTCACCCGGGCCAGCGTCACAGGTCAGTCGGGCGGGGCCGGGCCCGGGAGGAGCCGCCCCTGACCCCCGCGACCGGCTGTCCTGCGTGGGGGGTCCCCCTGCGCCATCCTCAGGGCCGCTGCGGCCCCTCCGCGAGCCTGGTCCCCGTCGCAAGCTCGGTCCCCGCAGCCACGAGTCCCCGGGGCCGGCTCCTGGGCAGCGTGGCGGGCTGAGAGCTCCTTGCACGTGCCCGGCCGGCCCCGGCGCGCCCCTGGCTTAGGGCTCTCGGCAGCCGATGCAGGACGAGCGCGCCTCATTCTCAGCACCTTTGTCCTGCGTGCCGGGTGGCGGAGCCTAGGAGCATCCCCGTAGCCCGCTCTTCAGGGAGTGTTGATGAACCACGCGTAGAGCATTTCCGGAGCAGGCACTCCTCCCTTTTCACTGCTGTATTTTAAATGTTCCATTTTTGCTCATTTTTACGTATTCCAATTTTTATGGGGCTTGACTCGGATGAAATGCACAGATGCGAAGAGTTGCTCCTTGGGCTGAGCTCTGACAGTTGCGTGCACGCACGTGACCGGAGCCCAGGCTGGATGGGGGGCTCCCGCTCCAGGACACCCCTCGCCCTAGCTCGCTGAACCCTGTGCCAAGGGATCGGGATCTAAAGAACTGAGGATGAAACATTTATCTTTTGATGAAACATTTATCTTTTTCACTAATTTCTTGTGGATCAACCCACCTGACCACTAGTCATCACTTGAGAACTCTAGTCTCGGTTGAGCATCAGAGGTCTAGATGATTAGTGCAGATAATGTAGTCGTTTTAAGAAAACCACGGTACAAAAGATATTTTTTAAAAAACATGGAAATGACAAGCTTTATATTGTCTTTAGTCTTTCCTGTCTTTATTGGCAGAATTATATTGTTTCAGTTCAAATAATTTCAGATATCCTGTACTTGGAGCCAGTCTGCACCAAATATGTGTTCTTATGTCCACAAAAGTATGAATCTTGAAAACAAAACAGGCTAGGGGCGGTGGCTGACACCTGTAATCCCAGCACTTTGGGAGGCCGAGGCAGACAGATCACTTGATGCCAGGAGTTTGAGACCTCCCTGGTCAATATGGTGAAACCCCATTTGTACTACAAATACAAAAATTAGCCGGGATTGGTGGTGGGTGTCTGTAATCTCAGCTACTCGGAAGGCTGAGGCAGGAGAATCGCTTGAACCCAGGAGGTGGAGGTTGCAGTGAGCCGAGATTGTGCCACTAACCTCCAGCCTGGGCCAAAGGGCGAGACTCTGTCTCAAGAAACGAGACAAACAAAACCCCCGAAACAAAAAAACAAAACAACAAAAACCCCTACAGAAACAACCAAACCCATCAAAACTATATGTTTAAATCTAAGGATCTACTTTTCACCCTGCCTGATGATTTCTAAGCTGTTTTGGTAACTTTGGTTTTGGCAATGGTCCTGGAATAATAGGTGAGCAGAGTAGCACTGGGATTTCGGAATTTTAAAGATTTTTTAAAATTTCGGTAAATAAATTCATGAAAACTGGGAAAATTAATAGATGAAAGATGTTTTGCTTTATTGAGAAGAATCTTACAGTCTGCTGCCCTTTTGGGAGGCTGAGGCCTGTGGTCATCACTGACAGATTTAAATTTTGATATTCTCTCTGCTGAAGTCTCTATCCTGCTAATCTGGAATATTGAAAATGTGTATTCTGTGAGATGTGCTGAATAGAGTTCGGGTTATTTTGGTTCATTATTTAAATTGTATGCTTTTAGTTAGAACAGCCAAACCTGCATATTTTACCTTATCTGTTTTAGATAAGTATGTTAATTATAGGAAAGTAAAGAATTTGGGAATTCTGGGTTGGGGAATCATGGAATTCTGTGTTAGCGAGGCCCTCTACTTATGCAGGCCTTCTAGTTGCATTGTAATGGAAAGGGATTTTTCTCATTCCTTTAAAATGTGGCTGGTTTCACTGAAATGTGGCTGTGTTTGAATGGCATTTTATTTTAGGGGTTCTAAAAGGTTAACTTGTTTTATGGTCAGGACAGTATAGTATAGAATATCAGAAGTCACACATTTTGTTTTATTTTAAAGTAGTCGACTGACTTAACCTTTATTTTTAAATTTATGTATTTATGGTTTATTTGTTTTAGAGATGGGGTCTTGCTCTGTCACCCAGGCTGAAGTGCAGTGGCACTATTATAGCTTACTACAATGTCAGACTCTTGGGCTTAAATGATCCTTTTTCTTCAGCCTCCTGAGTTGCTAGACTGTAGGTATGTGCCACCATTATGTTCAGCTCAGGAGTCATACATTTCACTTTGTGGTAGATTCAATTTATGTGATTGGTCAAATGCATTTTTTTTATAGTAACCCTTTAATATCATTTGATGCCTAGTCCATCAGATTTCTCCAATTGGCTAATTGGTTTTGTTTTTGTTTTGAGACAGTCTCGCTCTGTTGCCCAGGCTGGAGTACAGTGGCACTCTCTCAGCTCACTGCAGCCTCCGTGTTCTGGGTTCAAGTGATTCTCATGCCTCACTGTCCTGAGTAGCTGGGCTTGCAGGCTCACGCTGCTGTGCCTGGCTATTTTTTTTGTATTTGTAGTGGAGACGGGGTTTTGCCGTGTTGACTAGGCTGGTCTCAAACTCCTGGCCTCAAGTGATGTGCCTGCCTCAGCTTCCCAAAGTGCTGGGATTACAGGTGTGAGCCACTGCACCCGGCTTGATCAAACACATTTTGATGCCTTAGGTTGGGTATTGTGATAATCTAATTTTTAAGTTTATTATGGCACGTTTCAAACATGTTAACAGATGGAATAGTGCGATAACCCCCATGTCCCATCACTCAGTGTCAGCAGCTAAAATCTGATGTCTGTAAACACAGTGTTGGAAGAGGATCTAAAATGTTTGGGTTTAAATAGATTAAGAGGTTGTGAATTGTTGAAGAAATCTCGGGGCTGATGCCACTAGTAGGTAGAGAAATTGACCAGACATCTCAGATCTTTTCCAGCCCTGTGATCTTTTGTTTAAAGTGGTGATTCTCAGATTTTTTCCCTTGGTGATCCATTTGTTTATAATAAAAGATCCCTTTGAACCTCCTAGTCCTTCCACTTTTCCCTGGAAGAGGGACAAAACTGCTCCAAAATAAGACACCAGTCTCTGTGTCATATGTAGACTTTGGGCCATAATTTGTTTCATGTTAAGATAATTATAAAACTGTCAAAATTCTTTGATAGTGATTCTACTTTTGAGAATCTACTCTAAGCAGATAATCCTAATTATAGAAAAGGCCTTAGAGCGCAAAGATTTTCACTACATTATTTATTGAAGTGAAAATTTTGAAACAAGCCATATATTCAGCAAAATGGAATGGTTAATTTGTCTGCTAGATCAGATGAATCTATTCAGAGGTGTTTAGGAAAAGGTTATGAAATGAAAAAATTCTTATGCAATATTATTACAAAAATTTGTAGGAAACATTATAATAGTTGAAAACAAATAGGAATTAAAATATATGAATAGAGAAAATATTCAAAGGAAATCATTAAAATATTAAAGTGCTTACCTTTGAGTGTTCTTTTTTTCTTGTTTCTCATATTTTCTAAAATGTATAATCCTTACTTTAATGATAGATATAACTTCATGACCTTTATTTTTTAAAACATACTTTGGGAAAAATTTAGAAAGTATATCAGCATTGTAAGAAAGTAATGTTGATATATTCAAAGAACAAATAAAGCCAAAGGCTTTTTCTAAAGCAATGCAAATGAGCAGACCAACCCCAATTGTTTACTGCTTATGTCAGGATAGATTATTTCTGTTTCAGCTTTTGAGGCAGTAGCTCAAAGTACAGACAGTAAGTCACACACATATAGTTCATTATAAGAAAAGCAGCGCAGAAGAAAATATTTAAAAATTTTTAGCATAAAAGTAAGAGAAATTAAGCATTACTGATATTTCAGGAATGGATTGATGTGCTCCCCTGGGGTCTGAATACCAGGTGGTCCCTTGTCATTATAACTGAAGAAAGAGGGACATTTCTCACTCCTTCTTTAAATAGCAGTATATTACAACATGGCATAGTCTATGTTATGGTGTTATATTTATAGCTATTATCCAGCAGAAGCAAGCAAACACCAAGAAAATGAGTGACTTGACCCTTCTATTCCTGATTAGAACATTGGGTCAGTAAAAGATGAAGTAGTAAAACAGCATAATCCAATAAGATTGGCAAATGATTGTCCAAAAAAAAAAGTAGAAAATTATCAAGAGCACCACCTGAAATACCGATTTAGTTGGGTACGATGGTGTGCATCCATAGTTCCAGCTATTCTGGAAGCGAAGGCGAGGAGGATTTCTTGAGCCCAGGGGTTCTGGGCTGTAGTGCACTGAGCTGACCTTCTGTCATACCAAAGTTCTGCATCAATACAGTGAGTTCCCAGGACCAGAGGACCACCAGGAGGGATGGGCCAGCCTAGGTTGGACATAGAGCAGGTCAGAACTCCTACACTGATTAGTAGTGGGATTGCACCTGTGAATAGCCACTGCACTCCAGCTTGGACAACATAGAGAGATCCTGCTTCTTAAAAGAAAAACAAGTAAAAAAAAAAATAGGGATTCTCCATCATAATGATGGATTTTTTTTTTTTTTTGACACGGAGATTCACTGTTGTCACTGAGGCTGGAGTGCAGTGGTGCGATCTTGACTTACTACAACGTCCACCTCCTGGGTTCAGGCAACTCTCCTGCCTCAGCCTCCTGAGTGGCTGGGATTACAGGCACCCGCCACTATGCCTGGCTAATTATTGTATTGTTAGTAGAGATGGGATTTTGCCATGTTGGCCAGGCTGGTCTCGAACTCCTGACCTAATGTGATTGCCTGCCTTAGCCTCCCAAAGTGCTGGGATTACAGGCATAAGCCACCATGCCTGGCCCATAATGATGCCTCTTGCTACCATTTGAGATACTGTTTAATGGTAGTAGGGCATACATTTGGTTATAAATACATACACAAATGTTAGGAGTGTGTGCTTAGAGACTTTTTTTTTATGGACAAGGTGCATGATTGAAAAAGATTTGGAGATAATTGGGTTAGAATGTAACCACAGAACGAAACTGGCAAATAATAGCAGTTTGATGAGTTGAAGCTTAACACATGAATTGTGATTTTTATGTATTATGTATTTGTCTTCATAGTAGGTAGGAAAAGCATTTATTTTTATGACATGAACATTTTCCACTTTGTGCTTCCTGTATACTGTGTTACCATATTTGCTGATTTGCCACAAAAAGCAGGAATCTTTTTTCTAATATAGCTGAGCTGGCTTCTCTGGGGGAGGAGAACACAGTTCTGTTTTTACAGATGGGCAAACTTGACCATAGAAAGTTTTGGGTATCTTACTCAAGGTAACATAGATGAAATATGGCCCTAAGATCCTGCTTAATGGTTGTTCACTTTACAGCTCCCATTCATTCCAAAGATAAAATCAGAATGGATGGGAATTATTATCATCTCACTGCATTTATGTAACTCTTTTCATTTTTGACTATATACTGACCACATATAATGTATGATGTTTAAAACACTCCTATGGTTACTTAAAAGTACTTCATGCCCTTGTTTGGTTCTGAGTTCTTCTCTCCCTTTTCGTTCCTTTCTAGTTGGAGGAGAGCAGATTAGTGCCATTGGAAGGGGCATATGTGTTTTGCTGGGTATTTCCCTGGAGGATACGCAGAAGGAACTGGAGCACATGTAAGATGCATTTCTATCATCGCTGTTTGAGTGGGCTATGTGGTGGTGGTTGTGCTGGGGAATTCCACAGTATTTTGTGCCTGTGAAGTGAGCCCCTGTCACTTTTAACCATTGTCCCACTGGGTATATTATGGTTATCTCCGTGTTCCAGAGGAGGAGACTGAGGAAGAGTGATCTGGGAGACCTCACCGTTAAGTCAGCCTTGGAGCAGGAGCACTGCCTATCCTCTGTCCATTTGCGGCTATGGCCTTAGATCATGCCTCTTGTTCTTTTAATGCAAAACCAAGCCTCTTTTCTTACGTTTGATTTCTCTTTTTTCAACTGGGCAGTGTTATCTGGGCACTATGCATTTTTAGAATACCTACTGGCTCACTGTGCACATAAGGATCTAGAACTCAGAGAGGTTAAATTCCTTGCCCCAGATCATGCACACACACTTAGCAAAAAGCGTGAACCCTAGTTAGAGTCTGGGCTCCCAGACTTTGAAGCCAATGATCCTTTTACTAAGGTGGTGGTGGCAGTTGAGGAGCAGGGGTTGCCATTGCTGCTGTCTGCCTGGCTCTCTGAGTTCACAGATGGGCAAACTCCACCGTAGAAAGTTTTAGGTGTCTTAGCTAAGGCAACATAGATGAAATGTGGCCCTAAAATCCTGCTTAATGATTGTTCACTTTACAGCTCCCATTCATTCCAGACATAAAATCAGAATGTGCCCTCTGTGCACCCCCTCCCCTCCAGCACCATGGAGCACATTTACTTTAGTTGTGGGATCCATTTATTCCGTCCCTTGGTGCTCAGAGCCTGGGTATAACCCTGCCCAACTGTCTCTTTTGTATTAGATTGAAAATCAGACTTGAAACTGAATTCCTGCTAAGATGTTGATGATGAATAACTATCATTCAATACTACTTCAGTGATGGTGATATTTTAGTAGCTGTCCCCTGGATGCTCAAAGAAGCAGTAGAATAGTGTATTGGCTAAAAACAGGCTATGGGTTTGAATGTCTTTATTGCTCTGACATACTACAGAGCTAGTACTTAGCCTGGTGCTTAAGAGATGTGACTCAAAATAAGACAAATCTTGGCTCTGGAGAGGGGGTAATGAGTAGCACCTGCTCCTGAGGATGCCCATATTAAGAGTCAGTGAATTAGTAGTATTTGCAGAGTCTTTGAAACTGTCATTGACTTCAACATCATCCAGAAGGTTGACTCTCAAATGGTGGGATTTCAGGCTTCATGCTGGTGGTTCTCTGCTGTGCTTCTCAAATCTAGCACTATAGATGTCACCTGGTCTACTTTCTTGCCATGGTGACTATCCTTCATCCACATGTATAGGGAAAGCCCCTTTGGGGCTTAAGGAGCATGTGACATAGTTGTCAAGGTGTCTTTCTCCCAATCTTTTTGCATATTTGCAATAACCGTGATTTTTCTCTCAGTGTATTTGCTGAATTGTTCTTTTTTTTTTCTTTTTGAGACAGAGTCTCACTCTGTCACCCAGGCTGGAGTCCAGTGGCATGATTTCAGCTTACTGCAACCTCTGCCTTTTTCAGTTTGAGCGAGTCTTATGGCTAAGCTTCCTGAGTATCTAGGATTGCAGGCACCTGCCACCACGCCTGGCTAACTTTTATATTTTTAGTAGAGACGGGGTTTCTCGATGTTGGCCAGGCTGGTCTCAAACTCCTGACCTTAGGTGATCCACCTGGCTCGGCTTCTGAAAGTGTTGGGATTATAGGCATGAGCCACCTCGCTCACCTAAATTGTTTATTTTGAGTAGCTCCAAGAAGTGGTGTAAAAATAGATGTCATTTATCCTAATGTGACGAATTAGTCCATGAAAAATTAGAATTGGACCCATGTTTTGACATATCCCTGACCTAGAGGAGCAGAGAATAGGTGGTTGTCACCTTAGCCCTAGTTCCCACCAGTAGCTGCTGTGAAGTGGAGAGACTGGCAAAAAAGAAGGCAATCTCAAAGCAACCCTGTGAGGTAGGACTGTTGTTACTCCATATTGCAGCTGAGGACAGGAAGCACAGGGTGGATAAGTGCCTTGCCTGAGGTCATGCCTCCTGTCAGGGTTGGAGTCATTGTTATGTCCTTATTTGGCTGGAAGCTGGTGAACATTTTGGGGGTATGGAGTGTGTCGGGGGGCTTGTGATCTCTCAGGTAGCTCTCACCACTGCTTTTTTTCCCTTTAGGGTCCGAAAGATTTTAAACCTGCGTGTGTTTGAGGATGAGAGTGGGAAGCACTGGTCGAAGAGTGTGATGGACAAACAGTACGAGGTTCTGTGTGTCAGCCAGTTTACCCTGCAGTGTGTCCTGAAGGGGAACAAGCCCGACTTCCACCTGGCAATGCCCACGGAGCAGGCAGAGGGCTTCTACAACAGCTTCCTAGAGCAGCTGCGTAAGACATACAGGCCGGAGCTTATCAAAGGTAGGCAGGAGAGCTACATCCAGGAAGGGGTCTCTGGGACACTCCTGGACAGAGGGAAAAGAGAGCCTGCAATTGTAGCAACTTGTTTTCTGGAAAGTCATTGTTTGTGCTTATTACTTACTTAGAACCACAAAATAGCTGCTACTATTGCTGGTGTTGTACTTAACACATGTCCTTAGAATGCTCCTGCTGGCATTTGCCCTCCTCCCTTCTTCTGTTCACATTTTGAAAATGTTTGGGAACCCAGAGGTGTGGCTAATACAGTGGTGTTTCTTTGATTGTTTAGCTTAGCTCTGTCCATTAGAAGTATAGTGCAAGCTCCAAATGTGAACCAAATATGTCATTTTAAGTTCTAGTAGCTATATTTAAAAAAGTAAGAAATAGGCAAAATTAATTTAAAAGATATATTTTATTGAACTATATTCAAAATATGACTTTACTATATAATCAGTATAAACAATGATGAAATAGTTTACATTCCCTCTCTTTTTTTTTTTTTTTTCCAAATAAAGGCTTTATTTTATTAAAATAGTTTTAAGTTCACAGTAAAATTGAGAGGAAGGTACAGAGCTATTCCATATATCCCTGCCCCCGCATGCATAGCATTCCTCATTATCAACATCCCCCACTAGAGTGGTGCATTTGTTACAACTGATGAACCTAAGTTCATTGTTGGATTATAACAGCTGTTCATGGCACATCATTATCACCCACAGTCCACTGCTTACACTAGAAAATGGAGAGACATTCCATGTTCATAGACAGGGAGATTCAATATAGTCAAGGTGTCAGTTCTTCCCAATTTGATCTCTAGACTCAGTGCAATCCCAGTCTAGATCCAGCAAGTTATTTTGCAGATAACAGCAAATGGATTCTAAAGTTTATATGGGGAGGCAAAAGACCCAGATTGGTCAACAGAATATTAGAAGAACAAAGTTAGAAGGCTGACACTATATGACTTCAATACTTATAATAAAGCTATGATAATTAAGACAGTGTGGTATTGATGAAAGAAGAGAGAAATAGACCAATATAACAGAACAGAGAGGCCAGAATTTGACCCTGATAAATACAATGAATTGATATTTCACAAAGGAGCAAAGGCAATACAATGGAGCAAGGGGTCTTTTCAACAAATGATGCTGGAACAACTGGATATCCATGTACAAAAAAGTACGTCTAGACAAAGACCACAGACCCTTCACAAAAATTATCTGAAATGCATCATAGGCCTAAATGTAAAATGCAAACCTATAAAGCTCCTAGAAGATAAAAGGAAAAAAATCTAGATTATGTTGGGTGGGATGATGACTTTTAGATACAATACCAAAGGGACCACCTATGAAAATAAGAATTGATAAGCTGAGCTTTGTTAAAATTAAAATTTTTTTCCTCCATGAAAGACACTGTGAAGAGAATGAAAAGACAAGCCACAGATTGAGAAAAAATATTTACAAAAGACATATCCTATAAAGGACAAATATTTGCAAATTGAATATTCACAGAAGACATATTTCATAAAACATAAATATTTGCAAGTTGAATATTTGCAAAAGACATATCTGATAAAGGACTAGTATCCAAAATATAAAAAGAACTATTGAAACACAGTAAGAAGGGGTTGGGAGCGGTGGCTCACGCCTGTAATCTCAGCACTTTGAGAGGCCAAGGTGGTGGACCATAGGGTTAGGAGATTGAGGCCACCATGGCTAACAAGGTGAAACCCTGTTTCTACTAAAAGTACAAAAAAAACCTAGGTGGGCATGGTGGTACATGCCTATAGTCCCAGCTACTCAGGAGGCTGAGGCAGGAGAATCGCTTGAACCTGAGAGGCAAAGGTTGCAGTGAGCTGAGATTGCGCCACTGTACTCCAGCCTGAGCGACAGCAAGACTCCGTCACAAACAAGCAAATGAATAAAAAAGCACAGTAAGAAAACAATCCATTTTTAAAAAATGGGCCAAAGACCTTAACAGATACCTCACCAAAGATGATCTACGGATAGCATATAAGCACACATGAAAAGATGTTCCGTATCGTATGTCATCAGGGAAATGCAAATTAAAATGAGATTCTACTACATACCTATTAGAATGGCCAAAATCCAAAACAATGACAACACCAAATATTAGCGAGAACAGGGAGCAACAGGAACTTTCATTCATTGCTGGTGGAAATGTAAAATAATGATCCAGCTATTTTGCAAGACAGTTTGGCGGCTTTGTTTTTTTTTTTTTAATTTAATTTCCCACGATTACTTTTGCAGCTTCTTGCCAAACTAAACATACTCTTGTTAAGTCTAGTAATTACACTTCTTGGTATTTGCACAAAAGAGCTGAAAACTTATATACATACAAAACCTGCTATCAACACAGGTGTTTGTCTGGGCATGGTGGCTCACACCTGTAATCCTAGCACTTTGGGAGATGAGGTGGGTGCATTACCTGAGGTCAGGAGTTTGAGACCACCCTGGCCAACATGGCAAAATCCCATCTCTATTACAAATACAAAAATTAGCCGGGTGTGGTGGCACGCACCTGTAATCCCAGCTACTCAGGAGGCCGAGGCAGGAGAATTGCTTAAACCTGGGAGGCAGAGGTTGCAGTGAGCCAAGATCACGCCACTGTTTTCCAGCCTGGGCAACAGAGTGAGACTCCATCTAAAAAAATAAAGTAAAATAAATAAAAAATAAAAGAACACAGATGTTTATAGCAGCTTTATTCATAACTGCCTAAACTTGGAAGCAATCAGGATATTCTTCAGTAAGTGAATAAATAAACAAACTGGGGGGTTGGGGTGGGGGGGAAAAAGAGCTTTAAATAAAAAATAAAAAGAAACAAAACAGAAAAAAAAGAAAAAAAATAAACAAACTGTGGTTCTTCCAGACAATAGAACAGTATTCAGTGCTAATACAAAATGAACCATTAAAAAGAGGAACTTTAAATGCATACTACTAAGTCAAAGAAGCCAATCAGAAAAGGTTGCATACTATATTGTTCCAACTACATGACATTCTGAAAAAGGCAAAACTGTAGAGGCAGTAAAAAGATCAGTGGTTTCCAGGAGTTAGGGAGGAGAGAGGGATGAATAGCCAGAGCACAGAGAATTTTTAGGGCACTAAAAATACTCTATATGATACTGTAATGGTAGACATATGTCATTATAAATTTGCCCAAACCCACAGAATATTAGAGTGAACCCTAGTATATTAGAGCCAATACGGCGCCTCTGCACTCCACCCTGGGTGACAGAGCGAGACTCCATCTCAAAAAAAAAAAAAAAAAAAGAATCTGAATAAACTTATATCCATTGAGGAAATTGAATCAATGTTTAGTAACCTTTCAAAAAGAAAGCACCAGGCCCAGATAGGTTCATGGGTTTACTGGTGAATTATGTCAAGCATTTAAGGAATAAATTATACCAATTCTCTTCAATCTGTCCCTTTCAGAAGATAGAAGCAGAGGGGGTACTTCCTAACTCATTCTATGAGGCCAGAATCTACCCTAATACCGAAACCAGATAAATAAATTACAAGAGCTGGACGCAGTAACTCATGCCTGTAATCCCAGGACTTTGGGGCCAAGGCGGGTAGATTACTTGAAGTTAGGAATTTGAGACCAGCCTGGTCAACATGGTGAAACCCTGTCTCTACTAAAAATACAAAAATTACTCAGGTTTGGTAGTGCACACCTGGATCTCAGCTACTCAGGAGGCTGACGCATGAGAATCGCTTGAACCCGGAAGGCAGAGGTTGCAGAGCTGAGATGCACCACTGCACTCCAGCCTGGGCAACAGTTAATAACTCTCATTAAGACAGATGCAAAATCCTCAACAAAATAGCAAATCGAATCCAACGATGTGTAAAAAGAATTATACACCATGATCAAGTGTGATTTATTCCAGGTATGCAAACGTGCTTCGACTTAAAAATCAATTGATCAATCAAGCTAAAGGAGAAACATCATATCATCACATCCATAAATACAGAAAAAGCATTTGACGACATATTAAAATGGGGTTTCACTATGTTGCCAAGTCTGGTGCTTAACTCCTGGGCTTAAGCAATCCATCTGACTCGGCCACCCAAAGTGCTGGGATTATAGACGTGAGCCACCAAGCCCAGCCTAATTAACTCTGTAGTGTTCCCAGTGCTTTAACTTTCTTTCTCTGGATTAAGGAAACCCAGATTTTTAAAATTAGGCCTATTTTTAAAATTAGGCCTAATTCAACCTTAATTAATAAACCTCATGAAAATTTTTTGAAGCACTGTAGGAGAGCCCACACTGAGGATTGTCAGCTCATTCAATGTGCTCATGTTTAGATGGCTGATATTCCTACTCCTCTTTGGCATTTGCTTTTGTTTTAATTCTCTTCCTACTTGTGAAAAATGTCCATTTGCTATAAGAATACATGGATTCTAGATGAACAGGACATTCCCACCTTAATTCAAATCCCACTCTTACCTGGGTTCTGAAGGAGCAGAATAGATTTGCCTCTCCAGGAAATACCAAAATTTAGAACTCCATTTATAAGTCTGGTCATGGATATCTCCGGTGGTTTTTCCCACCCTGTGTCACTGGGATCCTCCAAAGTAGCTTTGCTGCAAACATGCTTCTTCACAGAATGAGTAATTAAGTCAAGTCCTCTGAGTAATTATTTTTCTTGGCTGAGACAAGGATTAGATGCTGCCAGCATTGTTCTTCTCTGCTTGCAGGTGGTTGTGCAATCATTCCATTTCTGAGTAATCTCAGATGCATTTTAGAACACTCTAAAGTCCCTTGAAACATTGGTGAAAGCAAGGAATATCAGAAAAGCATAAGTGAAGGCATTTTAAATGGGTGAACATTTATAGTTGTTAAGGAATGGTTGAATGAAAGCGAAAGTGCTTTCATCTACACTTTTAAAGAGGAGTGTTTATTATTATTGGATGTTTGTATTCCTAAAAACACCTTTTATTTATTTATTTCTTTTTGAGAGAGAGGGTCTTGCTATGTTGCCTAGGCTAGCTTGAACTTCTGGGCTCAAGTGATCCTCTCTCCTCAGCCTCCCACACCTGGCATACTCTTTGAAATAATGTCCATTTTATCTAGGTAATTATTGCCTGAGACAATGTATCATAAACAATATAATTTTATAATGAATCAGAATTTAAGCTAATGGTATATAATACATTTGATCATTTTGATGAAAAATTGACATAAATTATACACCGAGTTTTTTTTTTTTAAAGGATTTTAAAATTACAATTTAATGCATTTTGGAAAAGCGAACGTAAAATGACTTGGGCTTATAAAACCAGAATTTATGGCTGCGCATGGTGGCTCATGCCTGTAATCCCAGCACTTGGGGAGGTTAAGACGCGTGGATTGCTTGAGCCCAGGAGTTCAAGACCAGCCTGGGCAACATAACAAATCCCCATCTCTATTAGAAAATGCAAAAAAAAATTAGCAACACATGCAGGTTGTTTGCCTCTAGTCCCAGCTATTCAGGAGGCTGAGGTGGGAGGATCGCTTGAGCCCAGGAGATTGAGGCTGCAGTGAGCTGAGATGGTGCTGTTGCACTCCAGCCTGTGCAACAGAGTGAGACCCCGTCTCAAAACAAAACAAAAAACACTAGAACTTAAACTTCGGTGAATAGTCAAAGACAAATCATAGAATTATTTTGATAAATGCAATTTCCTCAATATTATTTTAAATGCAAATTATTTTGATAAATTATTTTGATAATTTTAATGTTGGTTATAGATTCACTTTCTTACTCCCCTAATAAGAGTCAAAAATCGTGGTTAGATGCCACGAAGTAGGTGGCAATGCCTTAACCTTATGTGTGTTGGCAGGCCCAAGGGCCCCTTCCATCCTTGTCAAGGGCTAGCCTTCTCTCCTTTCATACAGCATATGCAGACAGTTTTAATCAAAATTTATTTCCAAATGTTTTGGACTTTCAGAAGTCCTACAATTATATCAACCGTGTGTCACTTTTTTTTTTGGCCTTATCTCTTTTACAACCTCCAATGAAATAAAATTCATGGAGCATGTGTTATGTATTTGCTGTCTTTTGGCTAATTTTGAGAATTTGGCTTCCAGCTCCAATATGAAAAGCCTCTGTGAGCCCAAGGGATACTGGAATGCGAATGAAATGATGAATACATTTTCTTTATTTTAGGATTTTTAAGACCACTTCAGCAACTTTAAAACGTAAAGTTTCGATTTAACATTTTTTCACTCCCTTCTCCTTTCCTAAGTGAAAATTTATTTTACATTTATATTCGATTTGTTTCTCTTATTTGTTGTTAGTGACAGAGAGAAGATTGTTGTCCCCTTTGTTCCTTCGCTTTGTGCCTCACATCCCTTTCAGCACCCACGTGGTTAGGGACATTTCCTCACCTGCCGCAGCTCTTCCCGCATAATCCCTGCTGTGGGGCATGTGCTGACAGCAGGCCTGACTCTCTTCGCTTGGTGATCTAACCCCAAGCTCTTTCACTTGTTCTAGTGGAACCCTGGAGGGGATGCTAGTTATGGTTGGGTCCTCACAGGTTTATTATTATTGTTAGTTAATATGCCAAAATACCTCTGTTGAGGGCTTGTTATATTCTAGGCCCTGTGCAAAACAAATACTCTTTCATTCTTTATCTCCTTGAATCCTAACAACAATCCTAAGAGGTAGGTGTGAGTATTACCACCATTCTGTAGGTAAGGTGCAACAGGGTAACCTGTGGAAGGTCACTTAGCACGTAAGTGGCAGAGCCTGGAATTGAACCAGCAGCTTTCTCTAGAACCTGAGCTTCACTGATGTCATTGCTTCACTGTAAAAGTCACATCTTCTGCGCTTATTGGCCTTTTCTGTTATCTTTCTTTCTTTTTTGAGACAGAGTCTTGCTCTGTCGCCCAGGATGGAGCACAGTGGCGCAATCTGGGCACACTGTAACCTCCCCCATCCTGGATTCAAATGATTCTCCTGCCTCACCCTTCTGAGTAGCTGGGAGTACAGGTGCGCTGCCACCACACCCAGCTAGTTTTTCTATTTTTAGTAGAGACAGGGGTTTCACCAAGTTGGCCAGGCTGGTCTGGAACTCCTGACCTCAAGTGATCTGCCCGTCTTTGCCTCCCAAAGTGCTGGGATTACAGGTGTGAGCCACCGTGCCTTGACCTTTTCTGTTATTTTTCTGTATTCATTGAGTCTACTGGGACTTTCCTGCCTTATCTATCATGATCAAGGAAATCAGTGGTGGGGTTTTTGGGCCTCATTTGGGCCTAGGAAGGGGAGCAGTGTGCCCTGAGACCAGGGTTTCCTTCCTCTCTGAGCAGTGATGTTCATCTAGGATTTTACTCCTGTTTCCGCTGGGGGAGATGTTATTGGTTCCATTCAAGTCAGTTTTGTGACTTAACCATCAGTAAGACACTTTATCTGCCAGCCCTTGTGCTAGGCTCTGGGTATACAGTGCCAAGTAAGAGTGGTGCAGTTCCTGCCCTAAAGGAGCTCATGGTCTAGAGAAGAGAGATACTGAACTGGTGTGGCTGTTTCTGCAGCAGGCTGGTAAACGTTCCACAGAAACCTCCTGTTCTGCAAAACTGCCGCTAAAACTCTCAGGGCTTATGGGAAAAACGGAGTTAATAGCAGAGCACTAAAGTCCTGTGGCTGGGTTGGAAGGCAGTAGGTGCTTGTTTTTATTTTCATAAGATACAGTCAAGGGCTTCTGCTGCCAGTGCTGAGGGCTTTTCTGCTGAAGGCTGTCATTTTATTCACGCTGTTCTGGCTCTCCCTGCCTAAGAAAACCCACCTCTGCTCAGATACAGCCTCTGTGGTATATGCACTTTCATTTACCACTTGTATATGAGCGATTCTCCTTCAGAAATGAGTGTTGTCAGAACCTTCTGAGGTGACTGGTGTGATGCATGCTTTGCGGGAGTTTTAGGGATGAATAACAGGGTTAGGCACTAACGTGGTGGCCGCACATGCGCTTGGGCTTGATTCTTTCTGATCTGTGTTTAGGTCATTTGTTGAATCTTCTTGACCCATCAAACCAATACCCATGCAGAATGTTGTTGATTTTTATGCTTGTACGTGGATACGTGCTGTCGCCCCTTGTTAAATATTGACTGGCCACTAGGGAGCATGCTATTTAAATTCGAATCACCCCTACTGTTTTTCTTTTATATTTTACATGAAATGTGAAAGGATAGAGATGGTTTCGCCATGTTGCCCAGGCTGGTCTCAAACTCCTGGGCTCAAGTGATCCACCCGTCTTGGTCTCCCAAAGTGTTGGAATTACAGCTGTGAGCCACTGCACCCGGCCTATTTTTCTTTTAAAAATTCTCTGAACCTCTTCTTCTGGTGTAAAGACCTGGGGCACTGGACAGGCCAGCCTCAGAGCAGAGATCAGGTTTTCCCAGTATGCTCTTGCTCAAGGGCTGAGCATCCCACGTCCCTAGAAACCCCTAAGTCCTTGGCAAAATAGGATGGCTGGACACCCTAAAAAGCAGCCCCGTGGCAGTGCAGTTCTCAGGACAACCTGGGCCAGGTGATATCCTGAATGCATTGTGTGAAAATGTACTCCTCTTTGCATAGGAGACAAGGTAGGGATACGATGAACATCAGGGCAGGAGGATTGGCTGTCTGCTTCAGCTAGAGAAATGACAGAGTTCATGGCCAGGTCCCCAGTAAAGCTGCTGGGGTGCCCAGCTCTAGGCAGGTGTGTGACTGGCCTGAGCAGGTTCAAGAGGTTCAGGGACAGACTTGGTTGGAGGAGTAGAAGAGAGAACACCCTGCTGAAAAACAACTATTGGTAATTTAGCAACTCGGTCATCTGGTGCACTGGCTGACTTCTATGTTTGTTAGCAGCAAAGACAGCTGGAGAGATACTTAAGCTGAGATGAGAAGGATGAGAGAAGCTGCAGGCTGTAGTATCACAAGGTGTTTTTTTTGTGGGCCCATTTAGAGGCTCTTCCTGTGTCCCAGCAAGCTCCCTATGCTTGCACACCTTTTCCCTCCCTTCTTTGCTCCCTCCCTCCCTCTTTCCTTCCTCCTGCTCACTCTTTCTTCCACTCTCTGTTAATCCCTTCTTTTCTTCCTTTCTTCCTTCTAAAATGGCCACAGTGTATCCTCTTCCCCTTTCTGCTCTCCTCCCCCGACTCCTCCCCACTTCTTCTCATCCTTGGCCTCCTCATGTTGCTGGGTTCCTCCCAACCTGGTGGTCTCAGGGCAGCTGGCTTCATAACATGGTGTTGCCTTCCTCCACAGTGAGCACTGCAAGAGCAGGTGTTCCAAGACGGGAATAGATGTGCCGGTCCCTTCAGACCAGGCCTGGAAAGTGGCACAGCCTCACTTCTGTTGCATAATGTTGGTCAAAGCTGTCTCACAGCCTACCCAGATTCAAGGGAAGGGGATGCAGTCCTGCACTGCAATGGCAGGAACGTTAAAGAGTTTGCAGCCATCTCTAGTCTTCCACAGCTCATAACCCTGATGCTCTCAAAGGGTGGAACTTTCCTCTTTTCATGACTCTTTCTCAAATGACTGCTTTAGGTGAAAAACTCTAGTACATAGTCATGTCATATCTTCCCCTCTACTGAGAATGAGCTAAAGCTTGAGGGTAGATTACTGGGTCCCTAGACTGACTGAGTAGGCACAGGAAATTGGGTCACTTGTGTCCTCTACAGCACCCCAGGGATCTCTAGCCTTCAAATGAATGCTGAAGGCCCCATTTGGCAAGAGGCATTGAACGCTCTCCAAGTTGAGTGTTTAACATGCATTTATAGTTAGAAAAAAAAAAGTTATACCAAAATGGAATAGTGGAGAAGAGTGACCTCTGCTCTCAAGCTTCTAGTTCCAGCTCTGAGGTGTTTTTAATGGGCTCAGGAAAACATTCACCTGTCAGCTTTGTTCAGCAAATCAGAAGCTGCCACAGTATTCAAAAGGATTACCTATATATTTTCTGCTGGGTTTGATTTGTTGTGGGCATCTAAGAGCTAGAGAAATGTGGACAGACATGTCAGGAGAGCAGCAGTTTATGGCTGCTTCTGCTTCATGTGCTCTGTGGGGTGTCCATGATGCCCGCACCTCTCCTGCTTCATAATGCAAAGAAAAGGTGCCAGGAGCTGGAAGACCACAACTAGTTTTTGCTTTGTGCTTAGTACTTGATTTATATGGATTCGTTTAATTTTCTACTCTTTTTACTATTTAAAGCATTTTAACAGCATGAGTGAACTTTCAGTGGAAGCCTGCTTTATATACTTTGGCAAAGACTGTGATGCCAAAGGCATTATTTTTCTTGTAAATTTAGGAAATTGCAACGTGGGATCGTGTCTTCATTGTTAATGAATGGTCGGGCTGGCAAACTGTGGTACAGGCTAATGCTCTTGTGTAAAAGTTTGACACAGATGTCCAACTGATTTTGGCCAAATAGGTTTATATTTTCTGTCATTCTTTCCTTTTCTTTCATTCTCTTCACTAATTTGCTTACTGACTTCCTTATTTATTCCTGCATGTCTCTTTTTTGGTCTTACACTTACATCGTCTCCATAGCTACAATTTAGCATCCCTCTTCCCAAATGGCAAACTATATCCACTTTCAGTTTAAAACCCTATCTTTTCATGATTTCCTTGATTTGCTTAGTTGATTATCTATTGTGAACAGCAACCTGATCTTGCCAGTTCTCCTTTCCCCTACCTAAAATAACTGTGGCCACCTTAAAAGCAATGTCAGCCACCACAGTGGCTCACGCCTATAATCCTAGCACTTTGGGAGGTCGAAGCAGGAGAATCACTTCAGCCCAGCAGTTCTAGATCAGCCTGGGCAACATAGCAAGACCCCATCTCTCCAAAAAAAAGAAAAGAAAAAATTAGCTGAGTGTGGTAGTGTACACCTGTAGTCTCAGCTACCTGAGAGGCCGAGGCAGGAGGATCGCTTGAGCCCAGGAGTGCAAGGCAGTAGCAAGCTATGATCATGCCACTGCACTCTAGCCTGGGTGATAGAGTGAGACTCTGTCTCTAAAAAAAAATATTTTTTTTAAAAAGCAGTGTCAGTGGTACGGTGGGGTTTTGGACTCCTGCAATAATGGCAGCATGCCTTATGCACAGTGGGTGCTTTGTTATTCTGTGTGATGAATGCCTCTGAGTCTCAGGAGATGAGGACTGGTCCATTTTGGTGACTTTGTCATCCTTTCTATTCTTTCCATTCTCTCTGGGCTCTTCCCCCTCCTGACCTTATTCTCCTTCTTCACTTTTATCTAATTTTTCTGAATTTTCTCCACACTTCTGGTCATGAATTGCAGGGTCAGCTCTTTTTCTTGCCCAAAAGTCTATAATAGCAATTCAGTTTGAAGAAATAAAGGCAATTTTTAAAAGAAGATACAGGCATAAGTAGAAAGAAACTTTTGTTCACTGTTGTTAGAATCCAAGTAAGTGGGGTGACTTGGGATGAAAGCAAAAGTCTGAATCATTTAGCAGGAGGAATGGAAAGAGTTCAAACCTTATTGATTCAGGGATTACAAATATATATTCCAAATTAATTAATTAATTAACTAATTAATTTTAGAGTCGGGGGCCTTGCTCTGTTGCCCACTGGGGTGCAGTGGCATGATCATGGCTCACTGCCACCTTGAACTGGGCTCAAGCCATCCTCCCACCTCAGCGTTCCTGAGTAGCTGGACTATTGGCACGTGCCACTACACCAGACTCAAATTCAGAAATATTGATTAATTAGTTGGCTCTCTCTTTATAGTCTTCAACAAAGGGTTTATTGTGCAAATGAATACCATTAAGTGGTATAGCCTCGTAGTCATTCTTTCTCTTTTTTGTGTCCTGAGTGAATCCTTTCAGTTTGCCAATTCTTTCTTTATGTTTAGTCTAGAGTTTAGCCTTTCATTTGAGTTCAATCATTTCTTTTTCATTTCTAGTATTTATTTGTTCTTCTTCCTTAATTTGTTAATATTATTTTTTATTGTGGTAAAATATACATAATGTAACTTTTTTTTGAGGTGGGTTCTTGCTCTGTCACCAAGCTGGAGTGCAGTGGAGCAATCTCAGCTCACTGCAGCCTCAGCCTCCTGAGTTTAAAGGATTCTCATGCCTCAGTCTCCCAAGCAGCTGGGACTACAGGTGCCCTCCACCATGCCTGGCTAATTTTTGTCTTTTTTAGTAGAGATGGAGTTTCACCATGTTGGCCAAGCTGGTCTTGAACTCCTGACCTCGGGGGATCCGCCCTCCTTGGCCTCCCAAAGTGCTGGGATTACAGGGGTGAGCCACTGCATCTGGCCTTTATTTTAATTTTATTTTTTTTATGAGACAGGGTCTCCCTCTGTCACCCATGGTGGAGTGGAATGGTGCCATCTCAGCTCACTGCAACCTCTACCTCCCAGGTTCAGGTGATTCACTTGCCTCAGCCTCTTGAGTAGCTGGGATTACAGGCATGCACCACATACCCAGCTAATTTTTGTATTTTTAGTAGAGATGGGGTTTCTCCATGTTGCCGAGGCTGGTCTTGAACTCTGACCTCAAGTGATTTTCCTGTTTCAGCCTCCCAAAGTGCTGGGATTACAGGGGTAAGCTACCATGTCCGGCCCCATTTAACCATTTTAAAGTGTAAAAACCATTTTAAAGTGTACATTTACAACATTGTACAATCATCGGCACCATCTAGTTCCAAACATTTTCATTACCCCAAAAGGAAACACCATACCCATTAAGCAGTCACTCCTCATTCTCTCCTGCCCTTGCCCCTGACAACCACCTATCTGCTTTCGGTCTCTATGGATTTGCCTATTCTGGATATTTCATATAAGTGGAATTATACTGTGTGGCCTTCTGTGTCTAGCTTCTTTCACTTACATAATGTGCTCAAGGTTCATTCATGTATAGCGCGTATCAGTACCTCATTCCTTTTTATAAATAATTTCCATTAGATGAATATACCACATTTTGCTGTTGATGGACAGTTGGGTTGTTTTCACCCTCTGGCTATTGTTAGTAGTGCTCCTGTGAACATTTGTGTAAAAATTTTTGTTTAAACACCTGTTTCCAATTCTTTTGGGTATATATTCAGAAGTGAAGTTGCTGGATCATATGGTGTAACCTAGGGAGGAGGTTCCACAGTAGCTGAACATTTTACATGCCTGCCAGCAATGTATGAGGGTTCCAATTGTCTGCATCCTTGTCAACACTTGTTATTTTCTGCTTTTTAAAAAGTTAATTAATTAATTTTTATTATAGCCCTCTTTAGTGGGTTTGGAATGGTACATCATTGTGGTTTTAGCTTATATTTTCCTAATCACTAATGATACTGAGCATCTGAGCATCTTTCATTGTGGTTGTTGGCCATTTGTATATCTCCTTTGGAGAAATGTCTACTCAAGCCCTTATTTTAAAATTGGCTTGTCTTTTTGTTGTTGAGTTATATTGTCCTAAAATGAAGAAGCTGAAGCAAAATTAATAGAAGTAGAGAGATTATTTGGGTCAACCTTGAGGATTGCAACCCAGGAACATAGATTCTAGTTGCTATGAATATACCTTCTGATTAGCAGCAGTTACAAGTGGATTTTCTTTCTTTCTTTCTTTTTTTCTGAGACAGAGTTTCACTCTTGTTGCCCAGGCTGGAGAGCAATGGTGCCATCTCGGCTCACCGCAACCTCTGCTTCCTGGGTTCAAACGATTCTCCTGCCTCAGCCTCCAGAGAAGCTGGGATTACAGGCATGTGCCATCACACCTGGCTAATTTTGTATTTCTAGTAGAGACGGGGTTTCTTTATGTTGATCAGACTGGTCTCGAACTCCCGACCTCAGGTTACCCACCCTCCTCGGCCTCCCAAAATGCTGGGATTACAGGCGTGAGTCACTGCTCCTGGCCACAAGTGGATTTTCAAAAAGAAACTAAGAGGCAGTTTCTAAATTGTTTACCAAGAATTTACATTAAAACAACATAAGCTATTGATTGACTATACATTGTTTTTTGTATCACAGATTCTAGAAACATAAAGACAATGGTGAGGCAGCTATCAGCAACAAAATGCCCTTAAACAATTGACCTAGATATGGGCATGAGGTGGTGGGGTTAGGGGTGAGGCTAAAGTGGCATGACTGAAGGTTTCTCTGGGCTTGATAAACTTTGCACACTTCACAGAGTTCAGACTGCTCTGAGCCATTTTTCTTTTATCAGTTGTAGGAGTAATTTATATATCCTGGATAATAGACCTTTATCAGATTTGTGATTTGCAGACTTTTTCCTCTTACTCTGTGGGTTGTCTTTCTACTTTCTTGATAGTGTTCTTCGATGCTTGAAATTTTCTAATTTTAATGAAATCCAGTTTATCTCTTTTTTATTCATTTTGTGCTTATGTTTTTGGTGTTATGTCTAAGAAACCCTTGACAAATTTGAATGTCTTGAAAATTAACTCTGTGTTTTCTTCTCAATGTTTAATAGTGTTGACTCTTACATTAAGGTCTCTGATCTATTTTGAGTTAATTTCCTTATATGATATGAGATAAGGGTCTAGCTTCATTCTTTTACAAGTTGATATCCAGTTGTCCCATTACCATTTGTTGCAAAGACTGTTCTTTCACTCATTGAGTGGTCTTTGCACCTTTGTTGAAAATCAAGTGACCATATATGTGAGGGTTTACTTCTGGGCTCTCAGTTCTATTTCATTGTTCTATGTTTCTGTCCTTACACAGTACCATACTGTTTTGATTACTGTAACTTTGTAGTAAGTTTTGAAATTGGGAGATGTGAGTCTTCTAACTTTATTTTTCTAATTAATGTTTGACTAGGTAGTATAATTAGGTAGTTCAAATATCAAAATGATATGAAAAGGTCTAAATTGGAAAGGTTTGCTCTCATTCTTATTTCTGTCCAGCCTGTTTCTCTTGCTCTCTAGAGGTAATCACTTTTATTAATTTTTTCTATCCATCTCTCCATTTGCAAATGTGAGCAAATATGAATTTTTCAAAATATTTCCCTTTCTATACAAAAGTAGGATGTGATATACTGTTTTATATCTTGGCTTTAAAAAAAATTCACAGTGTTTCCTAGAGATTCTTTTCATAGCATTTCATAGAGACTTTTTTTTTCTTTTATTCTGAACAAATTAAATCTCTCTTTTTTAAACTGCTATGTACTGTTCTATGGCAGGACCATAGCCTGGCTTATTTAATAGATCTTGTATTGTTGGACTCCTGGGTTATTTCTAATTTTTGTCTCTTAAAAACAACAGTGACATGATGAATACATTTGTACATATGCCGCTTCATATGCAGTTGGGAGAACCTGTTGAATAAATTCTCAGAAATGCGATAGATGGTGCCAGTTGGCCTTTTGTAGGCACTGCACTTTTCTGCAGTGTGAGACTGCCATATTTCTCCTAGCTCTGTTGGCAGAGTGTATTTTGAACTTCTAGAATTTCACCTGTCCGATAAATAGCCCATTATAATTTTAATGTATAGCGTGTGGTTGGACATTTTTTCAGATGTTTGAATGACTTGTGTTTCCTTTTCTCTTAACTGTTTATGTGTTTTGTCCTTTTTTTTTTTTTCTTTTTGAGACAGGGTCTGGCTCTCTGTCACCCAGGCTGGAGTATAGTGTCATCATGATCATGGCTCACTGCAGCCCAGACCTCTCAGACCCACCTCAGCCTCCTGAGTAGCTGGAAACACAGGAATGCACTATCAGGTCCAGCTAATTCTGAGTAGCTGGGATTACAGGCACCCACAACCACGCCCAGCTAATTTTTGTATTTTTAGTAGAGATGGGATTTTACCATGTTGGCCAGGCTGGTCTGAAACTCTTGACCTCAGTTGTTCTGCCTGCCTCAGCCTCTCAAAGTGCTGGGATCATAGGCGTGAGCCACTGTGCCTGGCTATTTTTATATTTTGTAGAGATAGGGTCTCACTATGTTGGCCAGGCTAGTTTCAAGTTTCTTGGCTCAAGCCATCTTTCTACCTTAGCCTACTGAAGTGCTGGGATTGCAGGCATGAGCCACCTCCTCTGGCCCGTTCATTTGTCAGGTTCTTTATTTCTGTGAGTGTTTTATACATGCTGTGAGTTGCAGATATCTTTCTCTATTTTGGCATTTGCCCTTTGACCTTGCTTAAGGAACTGTTTGCTGGGTAGATAATTTTGATCCTTAAGCAGTAGATTGTCAGTTTTTTGTAATGTCTGCTAGCTTTTGAATCAAGTTTCATGTGAGTCATGTGACATTTTCTACTCCAAAGTTACAAAGAAATTTGGCTATTTTTCCCTCTCCTGCTTTTATGCTTTCATTTTTTACTTTGAAATCTTTTATCTATTTGTAGTTTATCCCATATACATATAAAGCATGGGTTGAACACTTTATCTTCAGGTATTTACTAAATGGCTTCCCAAAACCATTTATTTAAAAAACCATCTTTAGCTTTACTAATTTGAGTTTCTGGCTTTATCTTCTGTTATATTCCTATATGTATTTATGAACTTTTAAATTTTATTTATTATTTTTAATTTTTAAAAACTTCTATTCTCTGAAAAAATTTTGTTTCTATCCTTTTTATCTGTCTGTCTTGTCTGTTTATATGCTGAAGACACAGTGTTTCAGCTATTGAGGATTTTTACCGTGCTTTCCTACTAGGTAAGGTCAGTTTCTCCCACATTGTTCTTTAGAGTTTTTCCTAGCTCTTCTTAAATGTTTATTTTTTTCATATGAATTTTTAAATCAGCATATGTACTTTGAGAAAGTAATCATGTTATTTTTACCTGGAGTGTGTTAAATTCATGAATTCATCAATCCTCTGGGTCTATGTGTTAGACACATTAAGTTTGGCTGCCTGTTTACATATCCCCACTTGGGTATCTAAGAGACCCCCAAACTCAATGTGTCTAACCCTGACCTCTTAATTTCACTTCCTGACCCCAAACCATGCCACTGTGGGCTTACCCATATCAGTTGGTGGCAATGCCAGCCTTCTAGTGGCTTAGGCAAAAAAAACCTCTCTACAAACCAACTAAGATGCTAGATGGAATATATTTCTTTAATTCTTATATATTTTATTCATTTTATTTTTATTTCTAAAAATTTTCCTACAGCTTTCTTAGGCTCTTTTTTTTTTTTTTTTTGAGATAGGGTCTCATTCTGTCACCAATGCTGAAGTGCAGTGGCATGATTATAGCTCACTGCAGCCTTGAGCTCCTGGGCTCAAGCAATCCTCCTGCCTTAGCCTCCAAGTACCCGGGACTATGGGCGTGTACCACCACACTTAATTAAAAACAAATTTTTTTTTTAGAGGTGGGGTGTTGCCATGTTGCCCAGGCTGGTCTTGAACTCCTGGGCTCAAGTGATCCTTATGCCTCTCAGCCTCCCAAATACCTGGGACTATAGGTGCATCCCACCATGCCTGGCTGTTAACTTTTACTTTGAAATAATTTAGACTTACGGAAAAGTTAGATAAATAGTAAACTTCATCCAACTTCTATTGATAGCATCTTACACAGTACAGTTATCAAAATGAGGAAATTAACACTGATAACATATTACGGACTACACTACAGACTCACTTGAATTTTGCTAGTTGTCCCACTAATGTCCTTTTTTCTGGTCCAGGATCCAGTTCAAAATTCCACACCACATTTAGTTGTTGCAGCTTGTTAGTCTCTCCCAATATGTGGTTATTCCCTTGTCTTTCCTTGTTTTTCATGACCTTGCCACTTTTGAAGAGTCACTTATTTTGTCAGATTGTAGAATGTCCCTCACTGTGTGTCTACCTGATGTCTTCTCATTATTAGATTGAAGTTAGGCATTTTTGGCTAGAATACTACAAAAGTGATCTTGTATCCTTCTCAGTGCATCATGTCGGGGCATGTGATGTCGACATGTCTCATTATTTGCCAGACTTTTCTCTGTCAGGTTACAGTTTTCCACTTTGTAACTGGTAAATGTTTTGTGTGGAGATAATCTGAGACTATGCAAATATCCGGTTATTCAACCTACTCCCACTCACTAATTTTAGCCTCCATCCATGGTCTTTGCCTGTAACAGTTATTACTGAAGTGCTTGCTTAATCAATCCTTCTTTTTTTTGAAGTAAGTTTATTCCATATATATTTTTGCATTAGAAATGTAAAAGTAAATTAGGACTTTAACAAAAATCTTTTGTATTTTTAATAATGGTTATATTCTTAAATGATCTGTGTATGCTAAAATGGCTGGGCGAATCTCATTATCTTGGTTAGCATTCGATTACTAGATCCAGGGCATCTTGGCTAATATTTACTTTTTAAAAAAAATTTTTTTTATTTTACTTTAAGTTCTGGGATACATGTGCAGAACATGCAGATTTGTTACATAGGTATACATGTGTTACGGTGGTTTGCTGCACCTATCAACCTGTCACTTAGGTTTTAAGTCCTGCATGCATTAGGTTTGTCCTAATGCTTTCCCTCCCCTTGCCCTCCACCCCTGAAAGGCCCCAGTATGTGATGTTTCCCTCCCTGTGTCCATGTATTCTCATTGTTCAACTCCCACTTATGACATCTTTTAAAATATATTGATTTACTGCTTAGGAGGTGAGGAAGGTTGTTCAGGGTACCTCAGTTACCAGACTGCAGGAAAAAGAGGTCCCTACGTAGTCTTGTTAAAGAAACAGTTTTCTCTTGCTTGCCAAATAAGAGTTTCATTTTTAAACAGGAAGGGAATTTGCTTTTTTCCATTTTTTTTTTTTTTTTGCTAAGGATTAACCTGGTAAATACATTTCCTAATCATGAGCCATGCTGATTAAACCTTCCCTGGCCACTGCATAGCGCTCTTCTAATATAGGCCTGCAAGAAATTTCCCAAGTGTTAGTGTAGAATTTTTACATCTGTATTCAAAGGAGAAATTTGTCTATGGTTTTAAAAAATATTCTTCTCTATTTTAAAATTTTAGAGTAAGGGTGATCCTGGCCTTGCAGAATAGACTAGAAAACTTAAAATCTTTTCCCGTGGTCTGGACCGATTTAAATCACATAGGTGTTACTGTTTAATAGAACTTGTTAGTGATCTCTTTGGGCCAGCTTCCTTGGCTATTGCTCTGGCCAGTTTCCCAACAGCCCTCAAGTTCCTCTGGGCAGTGAATTTTACCTGTCATCTCCTTCAGAGCTGGATTTCCCAATTTATTGGAAGATAATTTTATAGATTTTTAAAATGATTTTGAAAGATCTCTATATCTAGAGTCACATTCATTTTCTCAGGTGATTTGGTTGTATTTCCCCCCTTTTTTCTCAGTCAGCATTTTTAGTTTTTTTGTTATTTCATCGTTTTGCTTTAATCTTCCCTCTTTTCACTTCATCTTCTTCACTTTAATGAGTGTGTGATTTACTTGGTTTCTTTTTCTGGTTCCTTATTTCATTTGGTTTTAGTCTTATTTTTTAATGAATGCACTTACAGGCTGAAACTTCAGAGTTTGGGATGGCTCCTCCTCTTCACATCTGTTAGCCTCACCTGGGACATGCAGACAGACGCTGAGAACAGAACGCCACTTCTGCGCCCACCCTGGCCCGGGCTGTCTGCGTCTCGTCTAAATCATTGTGACAGCCTCTCGATGGGCTCCGGCCTCCAGCTGGGTCTCCTTTCAGGCTACGCCCAACACAGCAGCCTGAGTGAGCCACCTCCCCCATAGACGTTTATCCTATGTAGTACTATATCCTATGTTTATCCTATGGTACTATAATAACATACTTTTAAGTTAGGAAAACTTACAGGGATCACTTTGCCTTGCTTCTCAACAATAATTACAAGAAGAACTATGCGTGTGTGTGTGTGTGTGTGTGAGCGCGTGTGTAGACAGAAAAAGAGCACGCACAATAGAGAGAGGGCATGCCACACCAAGGACTGTGGCTCTGTGGCTGTCATCATGAGGCTAACAGGAGCTGATGGAGGTTGATTCTGAGCAGATGCTCACTCTGGCCATGGGGGTGCCCTGTCAGGGACGGTAGCCTCACCAACTCAGATCAGTCTACCTTGGAGCCTCTGTTAAGCTGCTCCTTCTGGGTCTTTTGTCCCTGGAGGCTCTGACCTGAGTCAGAACCCTGCTGCGAAGCCCTTCAAAGGCCACTCTGCTCCTAAGGTGAAGACGTATTCCCTAGGCTGTTTCCCAAGCCATGTCCAGCCACAATGACCAGCCCAGCACATCAGAGCTCCTGCAGTGAGGTTGGGTGACAATATACTACAAATACATAAGAAACTCATAATAAAATGCCAGCAACATGGAAATGTACTGGATTTGAATGCAGACCCTCTCCCATATCACAGTCCCGGGGAGAAATTACAGTCCAAGATTAATTCTGTAATAAAATCCAAAAGCTTTGAAGACCAAAGGAAAATATGAAATCATATCCCATGACCTCATGAGCTTAGAAGCCACCTCCCCTGCTGTTTTTTATGGACAGGTATCCATGCATGATCGAGTCTGGGTTCACCCAGCAGCCTTGTCCACGCCGTGTCTGACATGTGTCATACAGGTGTCCTTGTAAGTCCTTTGGGGGACTCAAACACTGCACCATCCCCACATAGGCTGCCTTGAGCCTCAGTTAGACAACCAGACAGCCTTCAACCCTACAGAGTTATCCCAGGCAGAGTAATATCAAGCACCACAGCAGAGCCCAGAGATGTCCGAGCAAAGTTTGATAATCAGGGAACTCCTTGCTTTGGATCTCCGATTATGCAAGAAGCCTACCTTAATTGTCTTGAATTCATGACCTCAGGATGTAGGCATAGTTGGAAATTTAACTTCCTAGCTAAAGGTTAATTTTGGTCCTAGGCATTTACCATTTTAATGTTTGTTTCTTCTCATGGCTTTGACACTCTTTAGTTTGGAATTGATGATGGCCCTGTTAGTGAAAGGTGCCCTCACTCTTCCATAATTAGGTATTGGGTCCCCCAGTACTTCTGCTACAAAGTTCCAGGCTTGAGACAGTTGCTTCCAATAAATGAATCTGTTGTAGACAGCACCCTCAGATGTAGACACTACCTCTGGGCAAGTGCAGAGCCAAACAGAGAACCCTAATAAGGGGAGCTGAAAGCCTGGGAAGAAGCCACAAGAGCTCAGGTCTGCCTTTCCAGTTCCCTCCATGGCCTTGAGTGTGGCCTGGAGTCAGACCTAGGCCTAGCCCTCAAACTATGAGAAGATCAACTGCCAGGGCCCGAAGGGCCTGTAATGTGCCCATTTGCTGACAAAACAGATCTTTTCATCACCAAGTCACTTAGGACATACCATTCCCAGAGCAGCTTTCCAGGGACCCTTGAGCCAGGTGTCTGGTGCTGTGTTGTTCCAGCGGTGGTTCACTGGCACTGGCCCAGCCTCTGGGGCACTGGGGATGCCAAAGAACACTCCTGTCTCTGTAGAAGCAGCTCTGTACTCAAGGACATAGCCACCATGGATGCTAGCAGCTTCCAGAGTCACACTCCCAAAGGCTCTAGGCACAATCCTGCACATCCAGGTCAGACTCCTCTAGCAGTTGGTGGCTCCAGCCTGGTCCCAGGTTTATTTTGAACCCCTCAGTGCCACTCATATGCTTTATTTCCTTGATGTCCCAGCGTGCAACACACTGTTGGGGTTTCTATCGGTAACAGCCTCCTGCCTGCTCATGTAATAAACAGATTGAAAGTAGAATGAAGAGGAAGCCTGGGGGTGAGAATGCCTCCTTGGTGGCAGATAACTGCCTTTAGGGGATGTGCTTAGATAGGCTGGCCTGATGGTCAGTGTCTAGTGCCCATGTCCCATACTGGTCCCCAGAGGTCAGCTGAGCTCCAATCCAGTCATGGCCACACAGGGCAAGCTCTGGAGAGCAGAGAATATGGACTTGCTCTGAGCCGGGCCAAGAAGCAATGGTGCATGCCTTTTGTTCTCTCCATTTTTCTTTCATAGCATAGTTTTTTGGTATAATATTTTTCTGTCCCATCCCTGCAATTTGCTCATGTACTAGTATGGACAGTGGTAGGTATGACAATAATAATAATAATAATAATAACTATGATTTCCTGTACACTCGCTGTGCTGAGCTGTGTACCAACCTATGTACACCCTTGTAACCATCCCAGCACAACTGTCCTGTTGTACCAGAACAAACTGGGGCACAGAGAGGTGGTGTGAGCCTTCTTGGCCAGTGGCGAAAGTCAGTGAAACATTGTCCAAAGGGGCACGGACACCAGTTTTTGCAGCTACACAGGGAATCTGCAGTGAGGCACTCTGGCTTGTGGGTGTCAGGGCCTTAGGAAGTTCTGCTGGAGATGAGTTCATGGGTGGGGAGGCCGCAGCTGAGAGTTTGCCTGCTTTAAACATGCAGCACAAGCGTGTTTAACATGTGCTTAACCTGCAGCTCTGGGTAGAAAGAATGCTGGGACTTAGTATTTAAGAACAACTTGATTGTATCGCCATAGGAGCCCAGATGTCATTTTATAGATATGCTTGTGTGTGTGTGTGTGTGTGTGTGTGTGTGTGTGTATGTGTGTGTGTTTAATGTGTTTATTTTCCCTGGCTAGCATAATTCTTCCTGGGGCCTTTACCCTTGGATCTGAACTGGAAAAAATGTTACCATTTTAAGATCTCTTAAAACATGTCTTTGGATTTATCATCTGTACAGATGGAAATTCACATAATAGTTCTATTCTTAACTGAAGAAAAACAGGAAAAGAAAATAAATTTCTTGCTACTTGGAATGATAAACAAGGTGAAGCATATGCTGTATATCCTGGCAATAGAAATTCAAGGTTGGAAATAATTCCTGTTCTTCTGAGCCTGCCTTCAGCCTCCCTGAGAGTGCAGTGACTGAAATTTTCTACTAATTGTAGCCGTAATTTTAGCCTGCAATTAAACACATGATTTCCTTCCCAGCTGATGTTTTTTTGGTTAGTCTGACGTGGATGAGACAAAAGCTGTGTTGATCTGAACGGCCACTGTAAGCTGATAGGAGGTCACAGGAGGTCATCATTATTTGAGCACCTTTGGCTACCCAGTAGGATCTAGATTAATCTTGCTTATAAACATGGCCAATGGCTTGGGTGCTTCTAATACAATTTCCAGTGTTACTGTCTGTAGGCCAAAGAAAGCTGTCTGTTGGCATGCTCATTTTGCTGAGTCCTTCCAAAGTTAAGGACCACTGGTAGGAAAGACTCAGAGGTGGAATTTGTGAGGTTGTGGTGGCAGGAACAGACTCATGGTGGTCACCCAGGTTGCAGAGGAACCTCAGGGTGTGAGGCCTGCCTGTGTCCCAGGAGGCCCAAGAGCAGCACCTTCAATGGAGGGAGATGGAGGGCTTTATTGCATACAGTGCAAACATGGCCTTCCAGAATGCTCTGTGTTTGCCTTCCCACAGTATACAGTCCCGGTAACCCACATTCTTTCCCACCCTTGGTGTTACCGGACCTTTTATTTCTAGCCAGTTCTGTTGGGCATGTGGCAGCATCTGTGCTGTTTAATCCCGCATTTCCATCCCTCCTTACAGGGCTGGCCAGCTTTTCCTGTATTGACTGGTTGATCTCCCAGTCAACATCCTTCTCCCAGTGTGACCCAGGTTTTGTATCATGCTGATCTAGGTGTGTGATATGGTTTGGCTGGGCCCCCATCCAAATCTCACCTTGAATTGTAACTCTCACAATTCCCATGTTTTGTGGGAGGAAACTGGTGGGAGGTAATTGAATCTTGGGGATGTGTCTTTCCTGTGCTGTTCTCGCGATAGTGAATAAGTCTCACAAGATCTGATGGTTTTGAAAACAGGAGTTTCCCTGCACAAGCTCTCTCTCTTTTTGCCTGTTGCCATCCATGTAAGATCTGACTTGCTTCTCTTTGCTTTCTGCCATGATTGTGAAGCCTTCCCAGCCATGAGAAAATGTGAGTCCATTAAACCTCTTTCTTTTGTAAGTTACCCAGTCTTGGGTATGTCTTTATTAGCAGCGTGAAAATGAACTAATACAGTGTGCTTTTGGATAGAGTAATCTGGGGTCTCCATCTTTGATAACTGTTTGGATTGCTTTTTCAGATGGCAAGTTTGGGGCCTACATGCAGGTGCACATTCAGAACGATGGGCCTGTGACCATAGAGCTGGAATCGCCGGCTCCTGGCATTGCCACCTCTGACCCAAAGCAGGTAAGCCTGGAATCTGGTGCCTGGCTGTTTCCGTTGGGTGCCTATAACATCTCTTTAGTCCCTGGAACAGTCCTTGGTCTGAGGAAATACATCATTCATGTAACCTATTTATTTTAATACCTGCCTTCCCAAGAATCGTGTTTACAATGTACTCCTGTATACTGTGGTAAGTGGGTACAGCACTTCTCCCTTGCCTTCTCCTGCCTTTGAATTCCAGAGGACATGTGCTGTGCAGAGCTAGCTTCTTCCTCTGGGCTTCTCTTTCCCTGTCCAGGTGCCATGGCGCCCACCCGCCCCTGTGTGGCAACAGAGCAATGGCCCTAGATTGGCTTGGTAACCCATTCCAAATGGTTACCTGAAGTGGGTTTTTCTAGAGCAATGTCTGACGTGGATCTGCCACCAATTTGTAAACTTTCATTTAAAAAAGTAATTAAAATAGAGAAAGGAACTGTGTAATAGTCCTTGGAACCCAGGTAGTCTCACAAATGCTTAGCACACTTGTAAAGGCTTAATTAATGCACTCACTGGATAGAGACATGTAGGGCCTGGCAGGCAGAAGAGGAAGGACTGAGCAAACATTTTCATTCTTCCTTCCTGGCCTCCCTCCCTTGCTAGGATGCTGTGACGGACAATGATGCAGTGGTAAGGGTGCAGCACGATAGAAACTTGAAGCTGGGCACCTGTTCAAAGCCAAGTTGGTTCAGAACCAACCTGTTCAAAGATAGGGTCTTGCTCTGTCACCCAGGCTGGAGTGCAGTGGGGCGATCATGGCTCACTGGAGCCTGGACCTCCCAGGCTCAAATGATCCTCCTACTTCAGCCTCCTGAGTAGCTGGTACTATAGGGATTTGCCACCATGCTGGACTCAAATTTGAATTTTTATAGAGAGGAAGTTTCACTATGTTGCCTAGGCTGGTCTTGAACTCCTAGGCTCAAGTGATCCACTGGGTAGGGCCTTGGCCTCCCAAGGTGCTGAGATCACAGGCAAGAGTCACCATGCCTGGCCAAAGCCAGATATTTTAAGTGGAACATAATCTTTCCTTTTTGTTTCTGTATTATTTCATTCTTATACTGCTATAAAGAAATACCCGAGACTGGGTGATTTATAAAGAAAAGAGGTTTAATTGGCTCATCGTTCTGCAGGCTATATAGGAAGGACAGCTGCAGAGGCCTCATGAAACTTACAATTATGGTGCAAGGTGAAGGGGAAGCAGGCACATCTTCACATGGCCAAAGCTGAAGGAAGAGAAAGCGGAGGGAGTTACTACACACTTTTGCACAACCAGATCTCATGAGAACTCACTGTCACATGAACAGCAAGGGGGAAGTCTACCCTCATGATCTAGTCACCTCCCACAAGGCCCCTCCTCCAACGCTGGGGATTCCAATTCGACATTAGATTTGAGTGGAGACACAAATCCAAACCATAGCAGTTTCTGACTGTCTTTGTATTGAGGAACATGTCTGATGCAGTAAGCATCTTCAGTGGTAGTAACTGAGGGTCCTGGAATTACTAATGACATTTTTAAAAATCACAAATGAAAAGTCCACATGAAAATGTGAGCGTTTTATTTTGAAATAATTTAAGACTTACAGAAAAGTTGAAAAAAAGAGTTTCCATATACTTTTTTATCCAGCTGCCTCTAATTTCAGTGTCTTACATGACCATAACATGATGACCAAGACTTTGAAATTAATGTTGATACAGTACTATTACATTAACTACATTACAAACCTTATTTGAAGTTCACTATGTTTCTTAAATGTCCTTTTTCTGTTCCAGGGTAATGCAGGATTCCACACTGCATTTAATTGTCACTTCTGCTTAGTCTTCTCCAATCTGTGACTGTTCCTCAGCCTTGTCTTTTGTGACATTGACACTTTTCAAGACTACTAGTCTACTATTTTGTAGAATGTTTCTCACATTGGGTTTTCTATGATTATATTGAGGTAGTGCATGTTTTTAGGAATAGGAAATAGCACAAAAGTGATCTTGTGCCCTTCATAGTGCATCCTACCAGGAGGTATGTGGTATTGATTTGTCTTGTTACTGGTGATACCAGCCTTATCACTTGGTTAAGGTGAAGTCTACCAGATGTCTCCATGTTAGATGAAGTTCTAACCTCTCTCCCCTTGTCTGTCCCTGGCTCATTCACAGTAGACAGCTCTCTTTCGGCTTTGCAGGAAAAGAAGCTAGCAGATGGCATTGACCCTGCTTCTCCATCCCCCTCCTACCACCGTGGTAGCAGAGCTGCCGTTTCCTGAGCTCAGGCCAGCCTTTCCCCTGGGCCAAGACCGCCTACATAATTTCAGAGGCCCAGTGTAAAATGAAAATGTGGGGCCCCTTGTTAAAAAATTATTAAGAATTTCAAGATGGTGACGACAGGGCGTAAAACCAAAGGTGGGGCCCCTCTGAAGATGGGGCCCTGTGTGACTGATGGGTTGCTTGGCTGTGGGGCTAGACCAGCCTGGGCTTTGGAGCTCTCCCCTCCTGCCGCCTCAGCAGCTTTGCAGAAGCCCTCTGTCTTCCTGTCGGGTCAGTCTGCCTCTCACAGACATCCATCTTATCCCATTGGCTTTTAAATATGCCCAAATGTCTCCAACTGAGAAATGCCTCCATTTCCTCCCTTCTGCTCTGCCTCAGTATCCTCGGGTCTGTAAAGGCTCTTGCTGAGGGTACCAGTGATCTCACATTGCTTTATTTCATGCCTATTTTTCAGAACCCCTTTCTTGCCACTGCTGCGTACTTGCCCGTGGAAATGGCTGGAGTCTTGTTTTCCAGAATGCCATTCTCTCTGGGTGTTCCTCCTGTCTCTGGCTACTCCCTCTGGTTTTGTTTGATCTTTATTCCATAGTTTTGATTTATTATTCTGCTTTAACTCTATTTGGAGAAAAATTTTTGTCTTTTTTTCATTCTAACTATTTTTCTGGAAATGGTAGAATAATACATTTTGCCTTTAGAATCTTCAGCTTTCTTTCAATCAGTACCTCTTCTTTTTTAGGTCAAAGGGTGTAAAGATGCAGTTATTTCACATGAGTAAGTCTCGAGATCTAATGGACACCACGAGGACTGCAGTCAGTAGTATCGTATTGTGCACTGGGACTGTGCTAAGGGAGTAAATTTAGGAATTCTCAGCACGCACAGAGTAAAGGACGATAACTGTGTGAGACGCCAGACTGTAATTTACTTGACTGTAGTCATCACTCCACTGTGTGTGTAGATCAAAGCATCATGTTGTACATCTTATTCCATAAACTCCCCGCCCCAAATCAAAAAATCCTCAAGTAGGCATTTTTTTAAACTTCTAACGAGCCATATTAACTTATAAGGATAAAAAAGACTTTTATTTCTGAATCCTTTAGGAGTTTTCTCTTCAAATACACGAATTGTTTTGCATCAATTTCATTGACATGGACCAGTTCCCTGACCCCCAAAAGCCTCAGACCCTGCACATTGCATTGCGCTCTGCCCTTAGCTGTCCAGTAGGTGGCGGCGGGTAGGCGCGGAAGGAGCCCGTGTTAGGTCGGTGCTAGCCGGTGCCTGGGGCATCTCTGCCTTTTCTTCTCAATTAGAAGGAGCTTCCTTCCTCTTGGATCAAATAGCTAATTTGCTTGCTTTTGTGTTGATAGGAAGAGCACAGCCAAATTCTTTTTACTGATAGATAAACATGTGTTTCTATCAATTAAGCTTTAATTCTCAGTGTTTTATTTTTCCATTATATTCCAATCAGTAATGAAAACTGCTACAATTACATTACAGAAAAATGGTTCTTTTGGCAAATTTCAACATTGTAGAAAAATGATTGTTTTAGCAGGTTCTTTTAAAATAGAAATAAGTTCTTTTAACTATCTGAGCAAATGAACAATGAATGTGTGTGTGTATATGGATGTATGTGTGTATATGTGTGCATATGTATGTGTGCATATGTGTATGTGTGTGTATACATGTGTGTATGTGTATGTGTGTGCCCATGTATATGTGCACGTGTGTGTGTGTGCATTTGTGTGTTATGTAAGCATCAAGTGTCATTTTGGTATATGATGGTGTGCTAGGCACTGTGAGGAAGAGAAGGAACTGCTGCTGCCCAGCCTGTGCAGCTAGGGATCGATTTTGTGCAACATAAACCTGAAAGGTTAATGACAGTGAAAGAGGTGGACAGCATAAGACAGCTTAGGAAAGGTCACAAGACCATGCAGTTTGTGCTCCTCGTTAGAACTCTTCAGTGTCTTCCAAGTGCATTTTGCTGAAGCCTTGCACTCCTTGCTGTCATTTCCCAGGGCTTGAGTGACCGGGTGTCCGTGGCCCCCTCTTGCTTGCTCTGTGGGTGTCTTTCCCTCTATCCCTATGCTTCACCTACTGCATCTGCTGCCGCCTCCTCTCCCTTGCTGGGAAGAAGGTCAAGCTCTTTCCTACCTCCGAGCTCTTGTCTCAATTCCAGGGTCTCCTCCTTCTCTAAGATTCTCTGACCACTGCAGTTCCCAGGAAGCCCCATCAGCTACGCTGCCCTGTTGGTGTGATGGTTTATTTTACAGACTTCACACCATCTGCTATCATAGTCCACACCACTCGTAAAACTCAAGCTCCCTGAGTGTTGTTCACTGCCCTGTCCCAGGAGGTGTGTGTGGGCGGGAGGGCTGGTGTTTGTTTAGTAGTGGTGCTCACAGCTGGTGGGCTGTGGTGTTTGTGAATGTCCTGAGTTCAGAAAAGGCCATTGCCACTGCTGTTGCCGCTTAGCTGGGTGGGCCTCCCAGGGGACTGGAGGTTTCAGCTGATTTTTAAGAATTTGGAAAGTAGAAGGGATTCCCAATTGTTGTTTTCAAATTTCTACTTCAAATAGGGGTAGATTCTTATTTTCAAGAGTCTCCGAGCTCTACTTACGTGATGCAGCTACTGCTGGTGAAGACTGGGCTGGTAAAGGTAACCAGCAGTGCCTTTCTTAACTGGACTGCTGCTCATTTGCAGAACTGGCTGCTGCAGCATCTGCATGCTTTCCGTGCTGCAAACCCATCGCATTATAGGCTGTTGCGTGGGTTTCATGCTATGTCCTGGCAGTGAGAAGTTGGAAGGACAGCATTACATTCTTGCTCCAAAGGACATATTTCCAAAGGGAACAGGACATGGAAGCAGCAGCAGAACCAACTGACAGCTGTTTTTCCTGTTGCATTTTTTACAGGAGAACACGATTCTGGTAGGCACATCCTAATTATTATTATCTAGTGCACAATTGCTGGTGCATGAGCTCTTCCGTTGGTGGCTAGATATGGGGAGATTTTAACACCCTGGCCTGACATTTCTATAGTAGAAGTTTATTTTTTCTTGTTTTAATCTTAAGTGCCCTTCCCCTGAGTAGGGCTTGTTTTTCTGAGCCTCACATGGATGGGGGAGCAGAAGGTTTCTCCTGGTGAGGGGGAACATTTGGTAATTGAAGGACTCTTCCCTGGGGACTAGGACCCACCTAGGTCATAGCATTGCCATTAATTATTTGCATTCTCATTTATTTAGTGCCACTGAAGATCTCATTAAATGGAAATGCTTAAAGGAGCTAAAAAAAATGAACTTTCAAATATACATATTTGAGTTAACTGACATGTTTATTGACAAATCACTGGGATGAGTTGGCTAGCAAAACATGGTGCCTTTAATTTTACAGAGCTATTAATTTTATGCTCCTCTGAGTATCACCATTTCTTTGTCCATAATTTTCTCTGTATAATTGTCTTCTCAGCAAGCATTCATCCCTGTGCCTAGACCTTGGAATGTCAAGATTGAGACATTCATGGCTTCTGTAGGATCTGAAAGAAATATGTGGGGTAAGAGGGTATGGGGGAAAATAATTCCACCAAGTTTCATTTATTTATACTTCAGTGACAGGGGCAGCCTTTTCATTACCTGCTGTGGAATCCAGAGGTGAAATGAAGGACACAGGAGCACACAGGTGGCTTGCTTCTACCAGGCGGCCCCATTGTAGGGGCTCTCATTTGCTACATATTTCAGTTTGGGGGACAAATCAAATGAGAAGTATTCTGAATAAAAGGAAGAATTATGTTGTTGCTAATAACTTTGCCTCTCTTCATGGAAGAACAGTTATTTAAATGTACTCCATTTCACTCTGTTTTGTTTTTTTTTTTTTGAGACAGAGTCTTACTCTGTCACCAGGTGCCAGGCTGGCGTGCAGTGGCGCGACTTGGCTCACTGCAACCTCTGCCTCCCGGGTTCAAGCAATTCTCCTGCCTTAGCCTCCCGAGTAGCTGGGACTACAGGCGCGCACCACCACGCCCAGCTAATTTTCCTGTATTTTTAGTAGAGACGGGGTTTCACCACATTGGCCAGGATGGTCTCGATCTCCTGACCTCGTGATCCACCCACCTTGGCCTTCCAAAGTGCTGGGATTACAGGTGTTAGCCACCGCGCCCGGCCTCACTCTGTTTTTAGGCTTGAATTCTAGATTCTACCTCTCTAATTGCGGTTGGTTTCAGCTTCAGTGTTCGCATGGCCTGAACCAAGCTTGAGTTGTTGACTTGCTGCAGGAGTATGTTTTAAAGTTGGGTTGCCAAGATGGTAGCCAAATCCTGTCAATTACTCCAGTCATATTAGTTCATTTTGTCATATTAATTTATTGAACAAATGTTGACTGAGAGTCCAGCTTTGTTCATGCTGAAGTATCACCAAAACAGAAGTGGCAACTCAGCAAAGCTTCCTCATTACAGAGTTGCTGTTGCTGTTGCGCAGTCTTTGTCAGTGACACTGACTTCTGGGACCTAGGCCGCTGCATGGAAGGCCTCTTACCAGGGTTAGGCTGCCATCTGGCCAGACTTCTCACCACACATGGAATCACACCTGGTTTTTTGATCCTTTCTGTTTGAACACCTGCTTTCTATGAATTACGAGATCAGCTCAGCCATCTGGGGAGTGAGTTGGGTGTAGCGGTAGGTGGGCTCCTGACCTCACTGCTCTGCCTGGTCAGAATTTATCAGTCCTTGTCAGTGCCTGCGGGAATGCCTGCCTATTACATGAATATTTGGTACGGAAGGGTGGGAGCTTAGTAGATGTTTTTCTTCCTAGTGGACAGCTGCAAGGGATCACTTTTATCATTTTAATTTGTTTCCAAATAGATGGTTGTCCTAAGACAGCTCATGAGGGCTTAAAAAGAAGACTTTATAAGGCTGGCATGACTGTCTCTCTGCCGGGGACTCACTGATGAATTGATTAATCAATTGACTTTCACCTTAACCATCTTAAATCCATAGCACAGGTTAAGGGAATTGCAAAAATTGGAAAGAGTTTTTTCTCTGCTATTGGAGTATGGCTGGTAAACTAAAAACTAGATCTGTTTCTCTTCTACCATTGACACGTAAGACATTTCTAATCTCCAACCAGAACAAAACATCTGTTTTGCTTTAAACCAATCTCTCAGGACGCTAATGGGGCAGTGCCTTTAAGGTTTAAGGGCTTTATTTGTTTGTTCCTGTATATGTGTTTTGGGCAGATTCCTAGTTATTTTAATCTTATAATCTCATTTGTGTGTGTGTTAAAAAAACAAATTCCTTACCTTACTGACTTGACGTACCAAAGATTAACAGCATCCTTTTTATTCTCAATGGAGAGAGGTAGAGTTTTTCCTTCCGTGGATTTATACATTGTACATAGCAATAATTTAGCTATACAGACTCAATATTTTAGTTGGGAATTCAGTTGTAGAAAAATGTTCTTTCACTCGGTGGTGTTTTGTAGAAAACCTTGCCCAAACATTTGTATTAGTAATGGAGAGAGAAGAATGATCTGGAAGTGATAGAAATCTAAAAAAATGCAGCGCTTGCTATAATTTTTTAAAAGATAGATCAAACATTCGTCTACACAGAGATATTTGCCAACATGCTACAGTACAGGTATAGGCTGTAATGACTGATGAGGTAGTTACCTTTTTAAATCTTAGTCTCTAAGAGAAGGTTGGGATGGGCCAGTGAGGTGTGAACTGGATCAAGTAGACTCTTAGGGGTTCACAGACTGGTCTGAGCTTATCCCACAAGTTTTGTGTGTGTGTATATGTGTGCAAGTGCCTTTTGCTGGGAGAAAGGGGCCCAGGGCTTTTGTCACATTCTCCCCAGGTCCCAAGAAGTGAAGATGCTGGTGAACTGGGGGCAGTTGTGTGCAGAGATTATATATTCTTTCTCTACCAAAGTAGCCCAGGGCCTTGTGGTATACAAATGGCAGAATGAGGACCACTGGCATCAAGCCACCCAGGGTGCTTACTAAAATTCAGAGTCCTGGGCCCACCCAGGTTTTTTGAACCAGAGTTCCTGGTGTGTTTGGATGTGGAGGGCAGAAGAGTAGCCCTTTTATGTTTCTAACCAGGTCTTTGTGCGCTCCAAAGCACACTGACATTTGAGAACTACTGGAACAGAGAGAATCAGACCTTGCCATGATCATCTGCTCCAGGCATTGGTTTCTTCTGGACCACCCTGCCCTCCCTTCCCCACTCCCAAATGTCTAAAAATACTTTATAACCTATGCTACTGCAGCTGCCAGGAAGCAAGATGGCTAGGCTTGATTATTGAGGTCACATGTGAGACTGTTCTTATTCATCAATGAGCCCTCAGTCACCCAACACCCCCTCCCCCCACCACACAGGCAGTGATGAAAATGTTCCCAGAGCATGGTGCCTTCTCAACACAATTACAGATGTGTGAAGGAAAAGCCGATGCAGCAACAACAGCTCAATACGTTAGTGATTGATGATTGGCCGCTCTACTGGGTGACATTGAGGCATGTGGCGGGGGAATAACTTTTTCCTAAGAGAGACGAGCCCAACATGTGGATTGCTCAATGGCTGGGCAAGATTGTAGCGGTGTAGCCTCTTTAAGACTTGCAGTTCAAAAGTAATTTATAGTTTTCTTAGCTTTCTGAGTGCCAGACATGGAATGCCTTACTCATCTGTCGAAGTGTTAATGGAACTAGAATAAAAACCCAGGGTGATCGACATTTTAGCCTCTGCATGGAAATTATAATTTAATGAAATGCCTGAATGTGGAAGCTTCGATGGGCAGTTGGCTGATCATTTACATTTAAACACACATGGGAAATTGTTAAGGGCTCATATTTTATGGTGTATTATTACCTTTTCAGTTCATGGTAAAAGCTTTTCATGGTGAATTGTAGAATAGTTTCCGGAAGATTATTTACTGTTTTATGAAAAAGAATCACAATTTTTTGTGTGTCTCTGCTCATCCACCTGAAACAAACTCCTTCTCTGTCTCTACCTGCTGACATCATCCCCATCTTTTAAGGTCCATTTCAGAGAGGTAACTCTTCACTCATGATGCTTACCTCAGTACCCATCCAGGTGAGGTTTTCCTTCCTGCCTTTGACTCCCCACCACACGGTGTGGCAAGGATTTCATAGTGGTAATACCCTTGAATAAAAGCTCATGCTCATTTGTTTGTTTGTTTGTTTGCTTGTTCATTTATCCACTTGTCCATCCACCCACATGTCCATCCATCTGCCTACCCATCTATCTATCCATCCATCCATCCATCCATCCATCCATCCATTCATCCATCCACTCACCTGTCCACTACCTACTCATCTTATACATTCATCCAGCGAATTGTTATTGGGTGTTTGCTCTGTGCTGGCCTTGCATGTAGGTCCAGCACTGAACCAACGTTGTACCCTCATGAAGCTTCCATTCTAGTAGGGAAATAAACAACAACAAGTATAATTTAAAATTCTGATGATATAAAGAAATAGGGTTAGGTGTAGAGAATGCTGTTGGGTAGAGGTCCCCTTAGGCACAAGCACTAGGGAAGGATGCTGAGATAAGAGGGAGCCAGTGAAGACTGAAGGAAGCGTGTGCCAGACAGACGGGTCGGCAGATGCAGAGCTCTAGGGTGACTGATGGAAGAAAAGCCGGTGTGGCTGGAGCTTGGAGGGTGACAGGGAGAGGGGCAAGACCTGAGGCCAGAGCTTTGACCTGGGCTTGATGGAACAAGGCCTCATGGGCCAAGGTAAGGAATTTGGCTTTTATTATTAGTAAGCCAAAGACTTATTAGAATGTTGAGAGCATTGACGTGTGTTTGCAGAGATGGATGAGACTGCGTTTAGTGTAGGCTTGGGACAGGGGGATGTGTGGCCTGCGACAGGGTAGCAGAGAGGACATTTAAGAGCTGTGGAAAGATTCTGGATACACTTTGGAGGCCCTCAACCACTCTTGTGTTCTGCCTTCCACACTAGAGCTTTTCTGTAAGTGACTCATGTGTGGTTCTTTCATACTGTGGCTTGAGCATTAGGGGGTAATACTGTAAAGTCCAGCCTCCCACAGTTCACTGCAAGAATGACCCCATTCTTGCCTCCAAGTCCAGCATGATGGAGGGATTCCGTGGCACGAGTTTCTATGATGACATCAGACATTGGACATCAAGGAGTGGGATGCTCACCCCTGGTTCCTAGGGATCCTTGGGCACAGTCTGCACACAAAAGCCAGAACTTGTTTGATGGTTTCTTTTTTTAAAAAAAAAACAAACAAGCAAGTTCAGGGAAGCAGGCTCCTTTTTCCAGGTCAACATGAAGCCAGATGTTTCACTATTGCCCAGTTTTTTCCGAAATACAAAAACATTATACTGTAAAAAGCCTAAGAAACATGTATATTCAATTTGATTTATGTATACTATTGTAGCTAATATTTTCAGGGAAATTTCTAAATGTCAGTCATAGGAGCTTGTCAGAGAAAGAAAGATTTATTTTTGGAAAAATATATTTCCTGGTGTTCATTGATCTTGGAAACTATGGAAAGTCATTGTCAGAAGGGAGGCAGCTGCTCCAGAGGCGGAGCAGACGTCAGGACTGGAGGAGGCTGTTCTGCAGTGGGCTCCAGTGTGCCTCTTGCGGCTGGCTGGTCGAGAGTCTTGCAGCAGCCACTTTATACCTCACTAGCTCCACCATTGCAGTTATTTTTGTCAATATGAAACACAAAAGAATAGCATGTCTATGAATATTCTTCACATAAAATATATTCCTTTGACTATTTTCCATAAAATGTGAAGTCAATTTCTTTTTCTATTTTTAATCATGAAAGTGAAGCCCGGAAGCCTCAATTTCTGTGTAATGGAAAGATCTAAATTTGTGGCCTTGTTTCCATTTTCCATTTCTCCTGCTAAGTCAGGAACACGATACTCACATAATATCCCCCAGGCAGTGGCTCTGTTCAGGAATTGCATTGCTGTTTTTCTGCAGAGGGAGGGCAGAGGCTATTGTTAACCATTCGTGTCATTGGTGGGTCGTGAAAGCTTCGGGGGATAAGTACAAGTTCTATAAAATTTCATTTTGAAATCCAGACCAGATCTGGCCTTATACTCTGAGGATTTTTTTTTTTTTAAGTTTCATGTTGTCCTTTTGTCCCCTTCATTTTCTCTTGGGAAGAGTCTCTTATTATTGTAATTACTATTTAGAAAAAAATTCCAAGCAAGCAAGCAGTGTATTAACTGGAAAGTAACAATTTAGAAATGTTATTATTATTATTTTTAAATTAAACATGATTTATTTACTTAGTAAGTTTGTAATTTTATTCTTTTTATATATATATTTATTGCATTTTAGGTTCTGGGGTACATGTAAAGAACATGCAAGATTGTTGTATAGGTATATAACATGGCAATGTGGTTTGCTGCCTCCATCCCCATCACCTATATCTGGCATTTCTCCCAGAAATGTTATTTTTTAATAGTAAGCTTTTATAGTATTCCTAGGTAGAAAGGTATTTTTATAGAAACAGTTATTTTCCTATCTTTTTTCCCATGAGTTCATAAAATGGCATTTTATGTCAATTTTTATTATACTGAATACATAAAATCAGTATCCTTTTAAGAATTTAGAAGTTTAAGATACACTAAAAATATTTTCAGCAATAACGCTCATTCTCAGAGGTAGCGCTGTTGATAGTTCTATGTATTTTCTTCCAGAGTTAATAAAAATATGTTTACCTACATTTACACATGGTGGATCTGGGTGCGTGTATGTCAGAAGATTTTTTAAAATTGTGTTAAATTATACATAACCTAAAATTTTTAGGTATACAGTTTCATGGCATTAGTATATTTGCGTTGTTGTGCAACCATTATTATTACCATCTATGTTTTTTGTTTGGAGATGGAGTCTTCCTCTGTTGCCCAGGCTAGAGGTATGATCAGCTCTCTGCAACCTCCACCTCTCAGGTTTAAGCAATTCTCCTGCCTCAGTCTCCTGAGTAGCTAGGACTACAGGAGCACACCACCATGCCTGGCTAATTTTTGTATTTTTAGTAGAGATGAGGTTTCACCATATTGGCCAGGCTGGTCTCGAACTCCTGACCTCAAGTGATCTGCCTGCCTCGGCCTCCCGAAGTGCTGGGATTACAGGTGTGAGCCTGGCCTATCTATAGAATTCTTTTCATCTTACAAAACTGAAACTTTACCCTTAAATAGTAATTCCTGATTCTCTTCTTCCTTCAGCTGCTGGCAATGACCATTCTATAATACTTTCTGCCTTTTGAATTTGATCACTCTGAGTATCATATGAATGGAATTATATGTCCTTTTGTGACTGGCTTAGATCACTTAGCATAATTTCTTCAAGGTTCATCCATGTTGAGCCTTATGTTCACAGCATGTGTCAGAGTTTTCTTTTTATGGACACAGAAGATTCTCTCTCTCTTTTTTTTTTTTTGTTTTGAGACAGAGTCTCGCTTTGTCACCCAGGCTGGAGTGCAATGGTGTGGTCTTGGCTCACTGCAACCTCCATCTCCCGGGTTCAAGCGATTCTCGTGCCTCAGCCTCCCAAGTAGATGGGATTACAGGCACCCGCCACCATGCCTGGCTAATTTTTGTATTTTTAGTAGAGACAAGGTTTCACCATGTTGGTCAGACTGGTCTTGAACTTCTGACTTTGTGACCCGCCCACCTCGGCCTCCCAAAGTGCTGGGATTACAGGCGTGAGCCACTGCGCCCGGCCTAATTCTCTTGTCTGTATATACCACATTTTGTCTATCCATTCATCCGTCCATGCACACTTGGGTTGTTTCCACTTTTTAGTTATTGTGAATAGTGCTGCTGTTAACATTGGTGTACAAATATCTCTTCAAGACCCTGCTTTTAATTCTTTTGGGTAAATACCTAGGTACATGTTGTGGATCATATGGTAGTTCTTTGTTTAATTTTTTGAGGAACCACACTATATGTTTTCCATAGTGTCTGTACCATTTTACATTCCTACCAGCAATGCACAAGGATTCCATTTCCCCATATCCTCACCAATGTTTGCTATCATGTGGTGTGTGTTTTCTGATACTAATCATCCCAATAAATGTGAAGTATATCTCATTGTGGTTTTGATTTACATTTCTCTAATGATTAGTGATGCTGAGCATCTTTTCATGTGCTTATTGGTCATTTGTATATCTTCTTTTTTTTTTTTTTTGAGACAGAGTTTCACTCTTGTTGCCCAGGCTGGAGTGCAATGGTACTATCTTGGTTCACTGCAACCTCCGCCTCCTGGGTTCAAGCGATTCTCGTGCCTCAGCTTCCTGAGTAGCTAGGATTACAGGCAAGCAGCCATTTGTATATCTTCTTTGGAGATCTGTCTATTTCAGTTCTTTGCCCAGTTTTGAATTGTTTTTTTTTTTAATTGTTGAATTGCAGGAGTTCTTTATGTATTCTGTATGTTAATTTCTTATCAGACAGAAATTTCTTATTTTTCATTTCTCTGAAGATGAAATCTGCAAATATTTTCTCTCATTCTGTGGATTGCCTTTTCACTTTGTTGGTGGTGTTTTTTGTTTGTTTGTTTGTTTGAGACGGAGTTTTGCTCTTGTTGCCCAGGCTGGAGTGCAATGGCGTGATTTCAGCTCACCACAACCTCTGCCTCCTGGGTTCAAGCCATTCTCCTGCCTCAGCCTCCCATGTAGCTGGGATTACAGTCATGCACCACCATGCCTGGCTAGGTGGTATTTTTTGATGTACAAAAGTTTTTAATTCTGATGAAATCCAGTTTGTCAATTTTTTCTTTTGTTGCCTGTGCTTTTGATATTATATCCAAGAAATCATTGCCAAATCTAAATCTTGAAGCTTTTTGTTTGTGTTTTCTTCTAGGAGTTTTATAGTTTTAGCTTTTACATTTAGATATTTGATCCATTTTGAGTTAGTTTTAGTATGTGGTATAAAGTGTGTGATATTTTTACTTGCAGACTGGTTGGGAGAGCAGTATTAGGGACTTTATTTTCTGAAATCACTTGAGAGTAAGTTGTTGGCCTGATGCCTTCTCAACCCAGAACTCATTAGTATATCTCCTGCAAACAGGGACATTCTCTTGTAGAAGCCCCAAAACAGCCATCGAAATCAGAAAATCAGCATTGACATTTTACTAGCAGCCATCTTCAGACTCCATTCATAATTTACCAGTTATCTCAAGAAGGTTTTTTTTTTTTTTTTTTTTTTTAATCATTGAGTTTATTTTAATTGTCTCAAGGTCTGCTGAACTCTGGATCCAGGCTGTGTCAATAGGGTGGTGTGATGCCTCCTGTACCTATCTCTGCCTGCTACAGTCCTTTTTATTTATTTTATTTTATTTTTATGATAGAGACATGCTCTTGCTGTGTTGCTGAGGCTGGTTTCAATATCCTGGGCTCAAGCAATCTTTCTGCCTCAGCCTCCTGAAATGCTGTTACAAGTGTGAGCCACCACATTTGGCCAAGTCCTTCACCCTCTTCAGAAGGCTTAGCTTGCAGTTTCAGCAGAAGGATAGATTCCCAGGAAGACTGTGAGAGAGATTTGGAACCCTAGTTGATAATATCAAATACACTGAACTTGACTGTATCCACCACGTTCTGGCTCTAGAGAAATGAGAGTTGCTAGTGAGGTTGGTGCCATTTTCTGTATCTTCTGTACCATGAAGTCGTTCAGAGATCCTGGCCCTGGTCTTCTTGTTCTAAGGCCACAGCAGGTTCCCTTTTTCTCTGAAGATGAAATCTAGATCTTCGATTTTTGGAACAACACTTGGTCTCTTGACTCTGGAGCACCAATTTCTTTAGCAGGTTGTTCTCTGGAATCAATCCCAGGGTATGGGTTTTTCATAAGTACCTTGTTGAGAGTATGTAATTGAGAGGTGCTGTAGGTAGTATGACACTGTCTGGCTTCTCTACCAAGTTGATGTTGTTTATGGTTCTAAAGTCTCAGGTCTGATCTTTTCTGGAATCTGTGCCTAGTTCTTTGAGTCTGAAACCAAATCTGGATTCTTGACTCTTCTGTATTGATTTTTAAGCAACTTTTTATTTGATAGCATAATCTGTGTAAAGTTTTTGATTGAAGGTATTGATGAGAATTTTCGGTTGATCTTTTGTGAATTTGGTGTGACTGTACCTATGATTTGTTGCTTCCATCTTGTGTGAAGGGTTGTCTTCAGCCATGCTGGAAGCGAGTCCCAAGAACGTCTTCATAGTGAAAGGATTCTGTCCAGAATCATGTCTTGTATTTGGTTGTCATGTGTCTTTAGCGTCTTTCATTCTAGATCAGTTCCTCAGTCTTTCCTTGACTTACATGACCTTGACTCTTTGGAAGAATACAGGCCCATTGTTTTGAAGCATGTCCCTTAATTTGGGTTTGATGTTTCCTTAGGGTTAGATTCAGGATGTGTGTGTGTGTGTGTGTGTGTGTGTGTGTGTACATGCACTTGTATGTGCACAGGTGTTTGACCTAAATGGTCCTGTACTGCCTATGTTTTTCTGAAACTTGCTTTCTTTCCCACACTGCAAGGGCATTTGTGTGGTTACATATGCAGCTAGATCATTCATTTTAACTGCAAGGTGGGATTCTGTACCATGAATATACTGCATTTTGTGTAGCTCTTTTCCTTTTGATGGATTTATGGAGTTGGTCACAATTTTTTGCTGTTACTAATGATGATGCAAAAATCCTTTTTTTGCATTTCCTTTTGTGCATCTAGATTTTCTAGGCAATAGAAAATTGCTCCTTTGTAATGTTTGTTATTGTTTTTAAAACTTGAAAAATTTCCAACATACTAGAAGTACAGAGAATGGTATAACAGCATCTCACTTTAGCACATGTTAATATGGGCTCTAGAATCTTTAAGTTGATACAATTATCATCCCATTCAATAAATGGCTAAACTGGGACTTTTACAGGGACTTGTTCTAAGTTGGTATCTCACTGAGTGAAAATGATTGTTAACTATAAAATTGTCTCAAAACTATGTAGCTTTTTTCAAGAAGGAGTTATTTTGGGAAAACCAGTCAGGTTTAAAAAACAGAACATGTATACCTCTCAGATGTGACCTGTGAATAAAATACCAGGTAGGCTCAGCCAACTTTTCTTTTATGCTTCTTTCATGTCGTTCTTAATAGAATTTAATAAAATGAAACAGGAGGAGGAATCATCAAAGGTTAAGAATAATAGACCTGAAAGAATTGCTTGGAACCTGTGTAGATTCATTTCTCATCTTGGATCCTTTACTTGGCATCAGGTGAGATGAGACATCCATTCAGGAATTCATTCTAAGTCTATTTTGGTACCCAGGATAGATTTGAGATAAATCAGTTCTATACTGAGGTGTGACATTAGGCAAATCAAGGGAAGGAGGAGGAAAGGAATCAGGTCAGAGCTCAGCTTACTTCACCCAACCATGGGACATGGGGCCTGGTGCAGTGGTACGAGTCTATAATTCCAACACTTTGGGAGCTCAAGGCCGGAGTAGCACATGAGCCCAGGAGTTCGAGACCTGCCTGTGCAACATAGCGAGACCCCATCTCTATAAGTAATAATTTTAAAAATTAGCAAGATATGGTGGTACATGCATGTAGTCCCAGCCAGTCAGAAGGCTGAGGTGAAGAATTGCTTGAACCCAGGAGGTTGAGGCCACAGTGAGCCATGATCATGTGCCTGCACTCCAGCTTGGGCAATATAGTGAGAACTTGTCTCTAAGTCAATCAATCAGTCGATTAATCAGTCAGTCAACTGTGGTACATGGAATTCTATAAAGATACATGGATGAGAGATACAGATAGAGATCAATTCAGGACTTTGAGAGGAGGGCAGTGTCAGGAGTTTTATTGAAGCATCTCATTTTTCACCTGCAGAAATGGAAACAGGAGGAACTGGTTTCCTAATTTACATACCTGCAGGGAGAGATCTGTATGTAACTCTAAAATGCAGTTCCCAGACCAGAAGCAGAGGCTTGTGCCCAATTGTGTCATCCCACCAGTTCTGGAAAAATGAGATACACTTAGATACCAGCTCCTGCAAGCTTTGGAGATGTGAACTCAATACCTAAAATGAAGTCTCTGTGTGCCTATTGGTGGGTGTTTTTGTTTTTAATGTTTAATCACATACCTAGGAGAATTCCCAGGTTTGCCTGTTAATAGTGGAATACTATACAAAGGAACCAAAGAGGTTTCTTAACATTTACACTACATTGGAATCCTATTCCTGGTTGAAATGGTGTTTCACATGAATGTGGCATTCGTTTTAATGTTCTGGTACCTGGGTTATGGGTAAGGATAAAAGGCCTGTGGCCTCCAGCCTGAAAAACAACAGCAACAACAGGAATCACAACTGGGAGTTAGTTTGGGGCTTTGGCAGGTTCATTTTTTATAATGTTTGAAGCACTATATATTTAAAGGCAATAAAAATAAAATGTCAGTATTTTAGCATATGGCAGAGTGGACATGTTTCAGTCATCAGTTTAAGATTCTGAGCATAGTGTATAAATAGGAATTCCAAGGGTATTTTTTCCTTCATCCTTCCTAGAGATGCAGAATGCTTGGCATTTGAAATGAGGCCATCCAAGGCCTCAGATTGCTGCTGCAGATAGTAGAGGCTTGTTGGTAGTTGTCTACCTCACATTTATACCCAAGGCCCTGGGAGAGACCAAAGCAGAAGCAAAGCCTCACTGGACAGGTACGAGGCACTGGCAGGCATGGCACACCTTCACTATGTACTCTGTCTTCATGGCTGTCAAGGCCCGTGATGAGTTGGCAGCTGACTTTGGCCTGGCAGTTGTTCTGTAGACGCTGAAATGCCCATCATGGAAGAAGAATGTCATCATGGGTTTCCAAGGAAAGGGGCTCTCCTTGTGCAGATGCCTGCTGCTGTGCACACACCTTCCCATGGAGCTTGTGGGCTGCATCTCAGTGTGGAAGACGAGGAGTCCCTGGGCTTCCTGTAGCCCTGAATCTACCATTCACCCCATCTGTCTCTCTATTAAAGGCTGGGACAATACAAATGATGCTGAGTGTAGGTTTGTCCTTTATTTTTCCTCATGAAAACCCCTGAGGAATTTAAAGGAAGGAAAAGAGGAGTAGCCTAAAGCAGGTCTGGGAGTTGGGTGCCTGGGAATTCTGGCAGGACTCCTACTAAGTGACCTTGGTCACATCACAGAACCTCTTGGATTTGGTGTCTTCACGTGTCAGGTTAGAGGGTTGGGCCAAGTGATCCTATGGGGCCTTTCTGGTGCTGGAAACCTGTGAGTGTGGTATGGACAATTGGCCATTCATAGGTCTGCCTTCCTCATGTGCCCTCATTGGCTGTCTCTGTTGACAGTGTTTTTCCTTAGGCCTTATTCTCCAGAAGAAACCCACAACCCAACATGGTTTTGAAATCTCCACTGGGGACCTTTAGGAACTTTGCAGGCATCGGTCTCTGTATGTTGATGGAAATCAGATGTCGAGAGAGGAGGGCATGCATGTTAATGAGCCATATGGACTCGATTGCATTTCAGGCTCATCAGACCTGACCTTCTGAGACGAACCACTTACATTTGGCTTTAACTTGAGCTCAGCAGAACAAAGTAAAGCTCTGACAATGGGGGGAAGGAATTCCAACTTTCTCTGCTCTTCTAATCAATCAACCTGAAAGTCTCAAAGGCCAAGTATTTCAGAAATAACAAATGCAAATAACTTAATTTGCATCGCAAATATATATTTTACAAAATGTATTGGTGTTTTCATTGGCTTTAAGCGAGAGGCTTATTTCTAGACTTGACCCTTAACTTTACATGTAGAAATTGGGGCGGTTGCCTCCATTTGGTTTCTTCTTATAAGTATTTATTAACTACTTTTCATGTGCCAGATTCTGTGTGGTAGGTGCTAGAAAGAGCAATAAGGCATAGTTTCTTTCTTCAACAGCTTGTCCCATAGTGAGACGGAAGTCACATTGGGGCAGTTCTGAAAGGATGTTATTTGCCCGGTGCTGAGGGAGTGAGTGGAATACATGGAAACTTGGTGGGGGCTTGGTCATCAGAACAGGTGTCCCTCAGCACAGAACAGAGGTATCTCAAAGGGTGAGGAAGAGGCAGCTGGGTCTGAAAGCTTGGGGCAAGGGTGGTGCATGCCCAGAAGATCAGGACATGGGCATGGAGGCTTGAGCCTCCTGGGGAATGAAGGCAGGTGAGTCTGATGGGGTGAGAAGGAAGAGGGTGGGGAGGATGATGAGGCTGGAGAGGCAGCCAGATGGTGGTGGTGCTGTATCCTGGGAAGGAACTTTACCTTGGTTCTTTGGCGGTGGTCAGTGGGCAGCCACTGAGGAGGGTCTGGCAGTGAGGGAAAGGTCAGAAGTACTCTTCAGCTGTGACCCTTTTGTAGCAGATAGATGGCAGATAGATGGGACTGGGCGAGGCAAAGGAGGCAGAAGACCCAGAAGGTGAGAACTGCTATACTGGGCCAGGGTAGAGAGGAACAGAGCAGGGACAGATAGGCAGGGGCCGGGGAGAGTGGTGTCATCAACCTAGATGGGGCCCACATCAGGAGTAGGGCTTGAAAAGATCTCTTCTGTTCCCTGAATCACTGTTGGGCCTTGTAGGACCAGTTGTTCTCTTTGTTCACCTGATTCCTTCTCTTTGGTGCTGATAATCTCGCTCAAATATCCAGTGGCCCTTGGTTGTTGGGTCATATTTACAGATAAAGGACCAGGTCACTGGTGTAGGAAGCTGGTCTTCCTGATACCATGGCAGGCCTTGCTGGGAGGACAGCTGCAGGATCTGTGGCTGTTGGTGGGCAGGTGTGCTTAGCACTTGGTAGCTTTGACCTAAGCCACTGGTTCTCAACCTTGAATATGTATTAGAATCATCTGAGTTGCTGTGAAAATTCCCAATGCATAGGCTGTAGCCCAAGCCAATGACACCAGATTCTCTGTGGGGTGGGACCAGAGATAGTTGCATCTGCAACTGAGTTTGGGAGCAGTGATCTGGGATGTACAGCGAGGGACCAGGAGGACAAGAGAGTGCCCCGTGCCTTGGTGGGGACCTTTTTCCTTGGCCACCCATAGGCTGAATTAGAGCATTTTCAGGGCTTGGTGCAAGATGAAAAATGCCAGACTCCTTGTTCAAAAAGCAGTAGAAAAGTACTTTTAAAGGCACTAAAAGGCAAAGGATTTTCCTTTCTTTCATCTCTACACTTGTCATGGTGCTTTTTATTTTCTATTTTAAGTCATCATAAACAAGGATGAATAAAAAATTTAAATTATTAGCATGAATTTTACCATTTATATTGTGCAATGCCAGTTTTAAATACAAATTTAACTTGTCTGTGGAAAGACCAGAGTTACGCAATTTGTATTATATAGCTTCTGCATTGTATGAGTTTCATTCTTACCAGAACAGAGGGAACTAACTTATTCCCTCGTTTTGTCTCACACATGTCCAGTCTTGTTCAGTTCACTGATGAGTCCGGAGTGACTGTCAGGACAGGGAGCCATGGGTCGCCTTGTTTGCTTTCTGAGTCAGCGTGTCCAGGGGAAGGGGTGGCTGACACAGGACAAGACTGAGCGAGAAAGATTCTGATGGACTTTCTCAGCCATTCATCTTTCTTAGAACACCATTGTACTTTCTGTGTTCAAGGCAAGTTCTGGTTCAGATGGAAAGTGTGAGCTCGTGGGGCTGTCAGCACCTTGTTACACAGTAACATGTTTACTGTACACGTGAGTTGAGTGTTGCTGAACCCCCATGCATTGTGGGCCCACCCGGTGCTGTGCTCAGTGGACAGCAGGGAAAGGCATCAGACCCTCGTATTGTATGTATCACTTCTGCTCATGCCCACATGCTGCAGAAGTCCTGTTGGACTAAAATTGGGCTGGGTGCAGTGGCTCATGCCTGTAATTCCAGCACTTTGGGAGGTGGAGGCAGGTAGATTGCTTGAGCCCAGAAGTTTGAGACTAGACTGGGCAACACAGGGAGACATTATCTTTACAAAATTTAAACAAAGCAATGTAAAAGAACCTAGCTTACTGTGGTGGTGCATGCCTGTAGTCCCTGCTACTCAGGAGGCTGAGCTGGGAGGATTGCTTGGGCCCGGGAGGTCAGGGCTGCTGTGAGCCGAGATTGCACCACTGAACTCCAGCGTGGGTGACAAAGCAAGACCCTGTCTCAAAACAAAAACAAAAACAGGAACACAGAGATAAAATTGTTAAGTTTCCACATGACTATAACAAAGCATTAAACCAAATGCAGAACCATTTGAGTGCGGGGCCTTGTGTGCCTGCTCAGGTCACATGCCTGTGAAATCAGCCCTGTCACCCTGTCATGTTGCAGCCTATCACAGCCCTGTCCTCCCTGCCCCCATCCTGGCCGTTTTTCTCCATGATGAAGTCTACCCTCCCACTCTGGACTCCTGGCCTGCATGCTGATCACCCTGCTTCATACTGCAGCTGCCCTACACTGAACCCCCAGTGCCCCACGCTGCTCCACTTCTGACTTCCTTTGTCAGACTTATCTTTTAAAATATTGTCACTGTGTCTATTGGTTGTTTACTCTTTACATTTATTGTCTCCTCTCAAAATATAAGTTCCCCAAGGGCACGGATCTTAGACCAATTATGGGAAAGCAAGAGGCAGCTCAGAATTGACTGTGGGCTGTTTGCTGAGTATGGTTGCAACGTGATAAAGCAGGCATTACAAACTAAAGGCAGATGGAGAATTTCTCAGTAGGTAGTAATTGGGCAACTGGTTGCAATTATAGAAAATTAATCATTTTAGATCCTTACTTTATACTATACCTTAGAATAAATTCCAGTGGAATTAAAGAGATAAGTGTAATTTAAAAAAATCTCACAGAGGGTACTGGCCTTCCTAAAAATAAAAATGTATTACACCACTCTACTAATGCCACAGATGGTGCTGGGAGAGCAGGAGAGAAACCTGTTAGCAGACTAGATGAAAGACCTGAAGAGAACCTGATTATTTATGGGAAGTTGAGACTATGATAAAGGATCCCGTTTCAGAGCAGTGGCAAGAGGTGGATTTTCAAAAAAGCTGTTACAACAGCTAGCTAGTTGTATTTTTTTTTTTGAGATGGAGTCTCGCTCTGTCACGCAGGCTGGAGTATAATGCTGTGATCTGGGCTCACTGTAACCTCTGCCTCCTGGGTTCAAGTGATTCTCCTGCCTCTAACTCCAGAGTAGCTGGGATTACAGGTGTGCACCACCACACCCAGCTAATTTTTGTATTTTTAGTAGAGACAGGGTTTTACTGTGTTGGCCAGGCTGGTCTCAAAATCCCGACCTCACGTGATCCACCTGCCTCCACCTCCCAAAGTGCTGGGATTATCGGCGTGAGCCACTGCTCCCAGCAAACTGCTGGCTAGTTTTAAAAATTGTTGGTACATAATCTACCTAGCTGACTTTCTGTGGCTCCTCTGCCTCCAGTATATTCTGATAAAGAGAGGATTTGTCTTAACTCTCTCATGACTGCCTCCTTGAGAGTTGTCTCACTGCTTTTTGCTCCTGGCTAGCGTTAGAACTTTCAGGTCCCTGCATAGGCTGAGCCCTGTACAGCCTGGGCCCCACCCCGAAATAGCTCAGTGAAATTTTCAAGACTTCAAAGCTCCTCAGGTGGTTCCTGGGGAGCTTCCAAGCTTCCAAGCTTGGTGATTCCAAGCTGTAGCTAAGGTTGAGAACGGTGGTTTTAGTAGGTTCTGGCATCCTTTTGGGGCATAGTCCAAGATCTAGGCTAAGAACACTTCCTCAAAGGATTAGGGCATAAGACTTGCCAGATTCTTGTAGTTGGGCAGGGATGGAGGTACATCTGGGGTCTTTCAAACCAGCCCACTTATTTAAAGTGGACAGAATACCTTCCCACAGGATCAGAGGTAGGGCCTTTAGCCACTGGTTCCTGCCCCCATTGGCAGTTCAAGCAGGCCAGCAGGCTTCCATGGCTTTTGAGAAGGCCTCATGGCAAAAAGACCTGCAGTGCATGGTGAGCAGTGCTGACTTCAGCTGAGCTGGAGCTGACATGGAACTGTCTGCAGTGGCTGGGGCTGACGTCAAGGGCAGGCCCAGGGGAGAGCATGCAGGCACTGAGAAGTGTCTGCATTGAGATCTTTGCATATACTTATTACCCCATCCTTGAAATTAAGTGCACTTCTAGGCATTTGGGGGATTCCCAATAAATATTAGCTGGAAAATAATAGCTATAAAGAATATTTTCTAAAGCAATAAAAGAAAAATGCCATTTTGGTTTCATTAAGTTTATAATCTATAGTCAGGTAGACTATAGCTCCTAGGATTAAAAATCAGTCACAGTCTTGGTCAACACTTTTACTTTCTGGTGCCTACTTGGCTTCTGTTCAGGAACTGGCAGGCTGAGTCTGCAGGGGCCCATCCAGCTTTTTGACCAAGCCAAGTGCAGCCTGGAGGGCCTCAGGGGACCAAAGGACCCTTCCAGGGACACACAGGGAACACTCCTAGCTCTACTTTTGAGCCGTGTGTCTCTTCCTGGGCTACCTCATCCTGGGTAGTCTTAGGGGGCTGGCACACATAAATGGACTCTACTAGCATTGACATTTCCAACCCACGGGAGCATTTGGGTCTCATTTCTGATGAAGCACTCTCAACTCCAGCTTGTAGACCTGCTTTGGATATCAGGAGTAGCAACCAAATTTCCATCAGTATGAAGCGGTAGAAAGAGAGACACAATAGGAAAAATGCTGTGTAGACTGTAAAACTCTATGCAGATATGGGGTGGGATTAAAAATAGTATGATAAATTGTGGATTTTTGCTAAATTTAGAACAGAATGATGGATGCTGTCATATCTGTTTAGGGACTAAATGGCACAGGGGAATAGAGAAGAGAAGTGTTCAGGAGCAGGTGTTGGCTGATTTGCTTACGAAACAGAAGTTTTGCCAGTGTGTCCTCATTTCTACAAAAAATTAGCTTGACATTGTGGCATGTGCCTGTAATCTGAGCTGCTTGGGAGGCTGAAGCAGAAGGATTACCTGAGCCTGGGAGGTCGAGGCTGCAGTGAGCCAAGATCGCACCACCAAACTCCAGCCTGGGTGGCAGAGGGAGACCCTGTCTCAAAGCAAAAAACCAAACAGATGCATAAATTAGCTGTCTTTGAACTTAAATATTAATCTAAAGTATGCTAATATATGAAAGTAGTAGTTATGTTTGATTTTTGAGTGTGAAATAAGAATTCTCTAAAAAATTAAAGTAGCTTATGAAATTAAAATAATTTTACTTATTAATGGCTTATAATTACTGTGAGAGGTATATGAGCTAAACAGACAAATAGCATACTTGTTTAACACTTAGACGGTGGTTAATTCATAAGCTTCTAATCAGACTTCCCTCTTTGGTTAGTAGCCCTGGCATTCTCTTCAAAAATTTATTTACTTTTTAAAAATGAAATGTTAGAAAACTGTTGTTTTAGAAATGCGTAACTCCAAAAGTAAACTTTGCTTTTGAAAAATGAAATTGCTGTGCATGAAGGAGGATTATAATAACAGAGCATCATTGTTAATAAAAACACATTTGAGAACAAACAGTTTTGAAGTTTCAAATCCATGCACATGACCCTCACAGCCATCATGAGAGGGGAGGGGTGTGGTGATAGTCTCAAATGACTTGTTCAAGGTCATGTGACATGGCTAAGTGAGAGAGCTGGGCCCCAGTAGGAGACAGTCTTTCAGGTTGCAGTGCTTCAGATTTTTTCCGACTGAACTTCCTTAAGTGTGATTTCTTTCCAATTTATAATATGGTCTGTTTAAACAAAGAAAGCTCCAGAATTTCTCAGACCAATGGGTGGCTCATATGGTTTGGCTGTGTCTTCACCCAGCTCTCCTCTTGAGTTTTATAATACCTCCCATAATCTTCCCATGTTGTGGGAGAGACCCAGTGGGAGGTAATTGAATCACGGGGGAGGGTTTTCCCATGCCATTCTCGTGATAGTGAGGAAGTCTCATGAGATCTGTTGGCTTTATAAAGGGCAGTTCCCCTGCACACGCTGTCTTGCCTACCGCCGTCTAAGATGTGCCTTTGCTCCTCCTTCAACTTCTGCCATGATTATGAGGCCTCCGCAGCCATGTGGAACTGTGAGTCCATTAAACCTCTTTTTTAAAAATAAATTCCCCGGTCCTGAATGTTTCTTCATAGCAGTATGAAAATGGACTAATGCAGTGGCACTGGGTCCTCCAGGAGTGAGCTGCTCTGGAAAGTATTCAAGTCCTTGCCACTTGGTCTTCAAAGGCTAGCTCAGTTCAGTGTAGTTGCAGGGGTTTACAGGTCTATCTGTGGACTCTCTCCCCAAAGGTGGGATGGTGTTAAGGAGAATCTCTTAGCGCCTACGTGCAAAGCCATTGTTCAGTGCTTACCCATTCTGTTGTGTTTCTCCAGGCCAGAGCTCTGGGAGTCACACCGGCTCTCCAGAACCGCTATTTTTCACTGTCAGAAACATTCTCTGTATTTGATGGGCTGGGGAAAATAATCTATTCAACCCGAGAAATCTCATTAAAAAAAAAATCTGTTGAGTAAAAGGTTAAGTTGGTAAGGGAGGCTTTGGTTTTATATATATGCAAATAAAAGTCTCTCACATTGTTAAAAAATCTTTTTTTTAAAAAAGCATTAATATTAATAGTGCTTTTAAAGTGAGATTACATTATTATTTTAGAAAGTATTCATGATTCAGAAAATTAACAAGTGCTATGGATCATGCTTATGTATTTTATTTTAACCTGTAGTTTGGAATAAAGTTATTTCAAAGGGTGTTTTTGGTTATGAGAATGTTTAGCTACGTTATGATATAACATTTAAATTTAATTTCAGTAACAAGAAAACCAGAACCCAGAATTTTAGGGTCTGTAATACAGCCTAGGAAATGAGGTTTGGTGGAAATGCTTTCAATTTAGTATCTTTGTTTTTCAAACAAGGTTATGAATTCTCTTTAATTAATCTAGATACAGATAGCTTCGATTACTACTAAATTTGTGTGAATGATTATAGTAGACTAATGAGTTTATCTGTTAGCAACCCATTCTGACCAGTGATTTACTAGGCCGATTGCTTTATCTGTGTGAGTTAGTTTTCTTGCTTCTTTTAGTGAGAGTGATTATTTCTGTTTATTGCAAGGGTAAGTCTGTTTTAATTATGGCATTTTTTTCTGAAATACTTTTAAAACTTTGTATTATAGGAAACTTCAAACTCACATAAATAGAGGGGATAGTATAATGGGCCACCATGTACCTATCATCCTGTATCAGCAATTATCAGCTATCACAGAAAGTGTGTGGGTCTTCCTGTAGCATGGCAGGGCTGTAAGCTGGACAACTGAGAGCCTTGCTGGAGGGGAGCATTATAGGTGCAGCACACATCACATCAGGGGGAATACCTGGGAGTCCCCAGAGGGTAGTATTTCATTGAATGGCCATATTCTTTTCCTAATTGATGAGCATTTCGTTTGTTTTCTTTTTTTTTTTTTTTTCTTGAGACGGAGTTTCACTCTTGTTACCCAGGCTAGAATGCAATGGCATGATCTTGGCTCACTGCAGTCTCCGCCTCCTAGGTTCAAGCGATTCTTCTGCGTCAGCCTTCCGAGTAGCTGCGATTACAGGCATGTGCCACCACCATGCCTAGCTAATTTTTTGTATTTTTAGTAGAGACAGGTTTCACCATGTTGGCCAAGTTGGTCTCGAGCTCTCAACCTCAGATGATCCACCCATCTAAGCCTCCCAGAGTGCTGGGATTATAGGTGTGAGACACTGTACCTGGCCTCTTTTCTTTTTCCTAACACAGGCAGTGTGGCAGTATTTTTCTATGTAAGTATTTGCTTACTTCTGTTTTCTTTGTAGGAAAATGGAGGAAACATCTAGAAATAAAGGAGGCTTGGATATTTTCTTCTCTACAGAGATTTTATTGTGACTTGATAATTTTTAGCACTTTGGTTTTTTTCTTAGAAGTTCTAGGTTAATTATTCTCTAAATATAACTATCTTTATAGGGATTATCTTAAGAAATGCTAGTTGTCACAGCAGACAGACTCAGAAATCTCTATGGCTTAACACAGTAAAAGTTAATCTCGCTAAAGTATTACATGGTTTGGTAAGAGTCTACTCCATCTGTTGACTCAGGAATCTAGGCTTTGTCCAGCTTGTGTCACCAGACTCCTGGTCAGGGGGAAAGGGGTCTGTTGGCACCTGACTCTTAGACAGCGTCTCTACTCATGTTCTCATTCACTTCCTGGGAGGCTGATTGGGAACATGCAGGAGCACTTGGATGCTGAAGGAACACTGTCTACCTCCCTCCTCCAGTCGTCAGAGAAAGTGCCATTGTGTATTTGATAGCTCTTGTCCCTGCAGCCTCCATATAGCTAACACCACACACCCATACACTCGAAGCCTTTTGTTCCGAGAATAGGAGGTTTGAAATCAGGCCTAGACTCCACACGTTTCTCAGTACCTTTCTTAGCTCTGTCCATGGCAGAACAGCCTCTCCAAGTGCATCCTGGAAAACTGGCATCAGAGCCTTTCAGTAAATGGGCTTAGTGTCATTTAAATTTTAATGGCAATATTCTTTTTTGTTGTTACTTTAAATGAATTCCATTTTTTAAACTTTGAAATAATTTGTCATGCAAAAAAGTTGCAAAAATAGGATGCAGATCACCTTTATACCTTTATTTAACTTTCCTCAATGGTTGTTTTTTTCATAACTATAATATAATTATCTAAACCAGGAAATTAACATTGATATAACACTAATCCACAGATGTTTGAATTTTGTCAAAGGCAATACTATTATAACTAAAGCAGAAGTCGTTCTCAGGTTCTAGTTTGTACATCCCATCACCTATGGGTGGTCTTTCTTTGGTCACAGGGATCCCTTACTCCACAAATGACCAGGATGCACTGAGAGTGCCTACTTTGCCCAGTAACAGGTAACGTAGCCCTGGACCTTTTGTAGTTTATGCGTTACTATTTATGCATTACTACTCTGTCGGCAACATGCTGAAAAAAAAAAACAAGGGGGAAGGATGATGATAGCCTTTCTTATTTATTAGAAAGTAGACAAAGAACCTCTAGTGGTCTTAGAGACTTTGGAGATAAAAATGGCCTAGAACTTGGACCATCACTTTTTCACAATGTTTCCATTTCTCTTGGCCAGAGATAGCACCTCTAACCTTAGTTAATTGGGTTGCCCAAATGTGGGCTTGGCCAATGAAAGGAGCAGAGTGAGGGAGTCCAGATCACTCAGAAGAAAATCATTCTCACCGCTGCCTTAATGCAAGTCAGCAAGCACTTATTGTCTACTGAGTGCAACGAATTACCTCAAGCTTAGTGGCTTAAAACAATAAACATATAGTATCTCATGCAGATTCTGTGAGTCAAGAATTCAGGAGAGGCTTTGCTGGGCAGTTGGCAGGGGGCTCAGTTCTTCCCCAGATGTGCCTCCCCGTAGGCCTGCTTAATGTGGCTTATGACATGGTGCTGGCTTCCCCAAAAGTGAGCAGTTCAAAGTGGAGTCTACAACGTCCTTCAGGGCCTCACCTTGCAAATCACACATGCATTTCCACAATATTCTTTTGTTACACAGTTCAGCCTTATTCAGTATTAGAGGGAAGTACACAGGGCCTGAATACCAGGAGGCGAGGTACGTGGGGCATGTCTTAGAGGCTGGCTACCACAGTGGTAGAAAGAGAACTGACACGGCTCTGTGACGCTACATAGATTTGCTTGTTAAACATTATTTCTGTCTATAAAAAGTATTTATTAAGCCCCTTTCCACGTAGATATCAGGGGGAAGAACATTCTAGGCAGAGGGCATAATAGTCTGAGATGTGTGTGGTTTTTTTTTCCCCCACTCCTGTGTGGTGTTGTTTTTTTTAAAGATTTAACTATAGGTCTAAATACTAAGCTATAGTTAGTCTCTTTTCTATTTATTCTTAATTCCTAATAATTAAAAGTTTGTCATGTTTTATGTCTTTGCCATAGATATTAATAGATGAAAATGTAGATGAACTCTGATGTTCTTTACTGAGATGAAGTCATTGTGCTAGCCAGTTTCACTTCTCAACGTCCGTTAATGGTTTGTAATTCAAGTGCAACCCCGTGTAAACACATCAGTAACTTGGTTAGTAAGATGAGGAAGAGGAAGATCTCTGACTTTACTTTTTCCTATTCTGCTGGTTAAACATGACTGACATATTAATGTTTGTCTGTTTCACACAATCAGTATTTATTAACACTCCCCATGTTAGCATCAGAGGAGAAAGTTTTGGTACAAGCAGCCTTACCCACTTACGTAGGGGTGGGACACTGATTAGCGGTTGATGTGACTGTGTGGTGCAGATTGAGCCCTGCACTTAGAGAAGCAGCCCCCTGATGCCCCAGGCTTGGGTATGGCATCTGACAACTTTGGACAGGTCACTTACCTTTCTGTAGAAAGGTGGACACATTTGTGCACTCTGTAGAAAGAGTGGCATCTGGCACATTTTAGGAAATGAAAATGAACTTTATTATTTGTAGTTCTAAGATAGCTAAATGAATTCTTAGGAAAAAAAAAGAAAAAACAGCCAGGTACGGTGGCTTACGCCTGTAATCCCAGCACTTTGGGAGGCTGAGGTGAGCAGATCACGAGGTAAAGAGATGGAGACCATCTTAGCCTACATGGTGAAACCCCCGTCTCTACTACAAATACAAAAATTAGCTGGGTGTGGTGGCGCATACCTATAGTCCCAGCTATGAGGGAGGCTGAGGCAGGAGAATCGCTTGAACCCGGGAGGCAGATGTTGCAGTGAGCTGAGATCATGCCACTGTACTCCAGCCTGGCAACAGGGTGAGACTCTACCTCAAAAAAAAAAAAAAAATGGCATAAGCACAGGGAGCTCAAATGTGCATGGCTGCTTTCTTTTTTTACTGTTTGCCAGTTGTTGTGTTTTTTTTTTTTCTTATTTTCTCTCTCTCTATTTATTTTATTATACTTTAAGTTCTGGGATACATGTGCAGAACGTGCAGGTTTGTTACATAGGTATACACGTGCCATGGTAGTTTACTGCACTCATCAACCTGTCATCTACATTAGGTATTTCTCCTAATGCTATCCCTCCCCTATCCCCCTGACTTCCTGACAGGCCCCAGTGTGTGAGGTTCCCCTCCCTGTGTCCATGTGTTCTCATTGTTCAGCTCCCACTTATAAGTGAGAACATGTGGTGCTTGGTTTTCTGTTTCTGTGTTAGTTTGCTGAGAATGATGGTTTCCAGCTTCATCCATGTCCCTGCAAAGGATATGAACTTGTCCTTTATTATGGCTGCATAGTATTCTATGGTGTATATGTGCCACATTTTCTTTATCCAGTCTATCATTGATGGGCATTTGGGTTGGTTCCAAGTCTTTGCTATTGTGAACAGTGCCACAATAAACATACGTGTGCATGTGTCGTTTTAACAGAATGATAATCCTTTATAATCCTTTGGGTATATATCCAGTAACAGGATTGCTGGATCAAATGGTATTTCTGGTTCTAAATCCTTGAGTAATTGCCACACTTCTTTCACAGTGGTTGAACTAATTTACATTTCCACCAACAGTGTAAAAGCCTTCCTATTTCTCCACATCCTCTCCAGCATCTGTTGTTTCCTGTCTTTTTAATGATCAACATTCTAACTGGTGTGAGATGGTATTTCATTGTGGTTTTGATTTGCATTTCTCTGATGACCAGTGATGATGAGCTTTTTTTCATATGTTTCTTGGCCACATAAATGTCTTCTTTTAAGAAGTGTCTGTTCATATCCTTTGCCCAGTTTTTGATAGAGTTGTTTTCTTCTTGTAAATTTGTTTAAGTTCCTTGTGGATTTTGGATATTAGCCCTTTGTCAGATGGATAGATTGCAAAAATTTTCTCCCATTCTGTAGGTTGCCTGTTCACTCTGATGATAGTTTCTTTTGCTATGCAGAAGCTCTTTAGTTTAATTGGATCCCATTTGTCTATTTTGGCTTTTGTTGCCATTGCTTTTGGTGTTTTAGTCATGAAGTCTTTGCCCATGCCTATGTCCTGAATTGTTTTGCTTTGGGTTTCTTCTAAGGTTTTTATGGTTTTAGGTCTTATGTTTAAGTCTTTAATCCATCTTGAGTTACTTTTTGATAAGGTGTAAGAAGCAGTCCAGTTTCAGTTTTCTGCATATGGCTAGCCAGTTTCCCCAACACCATTTATTAAATAGGAAATCCTTTCCCCGTTGCTTGTTTTTGTCAGGTTTGTCAAAGATCAAATGGTTGTAGATGTGTGGCATTATTTCTAAGGCCTCTGTTCTGTTTCATTGGTCTATATCTCTGTTTTGGTATATCATGCTGTTTTGGTTACTGTAGCCTTGTAGTATAGTTGGAAGTCAGGTAGCATGATATCTCCAGCCTTGTTCTTTTTGCTTAGGATTTTCTTGGCTATATGGGCTCTTTTTTGGTTCCCTATGAAATGTAAGTAGTTTTTTCTGATTCTATGAAGAAAGTCAGTGGTAGCTTGATGGGGATAGCATTGAATCTATAAATTACTTTGGGTAGCATGGCAATTTTCATGATATTGATTCTTCCTATCTATGAACATAGAATGTTCTATAAATTTATAGTACATAGAATGTAGTATAAATTTCCCTCTAAACACTGCTTGCTCTGTGTCCCAGAGATTATGGTACATTGTGTCTTTGTTCTCATTGATTTCAAAGATCTTATTTATTTCTGCCTTAATTTCGTTATTTACCCAGTAGTCATTCAGGAGCAAGTTGTTCAGTTTCCATGTAGTTTTGTAGTTTTGAGTGAGTTTCTTAATCCTGAGTTCTAATTTGATTGCACTGTGGTCTGAGAGACTATTTGTTATGATTTCTGTTCTTTTGCATTTGCTGAGGAGTGTTTTACTTCCAATTATGTGGCTGAACTTAGAATAAGTGTGATGTGGTGCTGAGAAGAATGTATATTCTGTTGATCTGGGGTGGAGAGTTGTGTAGATGTCTATTAGGTCTGCTTGGTCCAGAGCTGAGTTCAAGTCCTGAATATCCTTGTTAATAGTGGGAGACTTTAACACCCCATTGTCAATATTAGACAGATAAATGAGACAGAAAATTAGCATGGCTGCTTTCTTATTTATGTGTTTATTTTTATTTTTCTGAGGCCCACTTTCACGGTCTGTATTCGTACTGAAAATCAAGATCAAGCGAGCTTTTGCCCTTCTGCTCCACGGGAGGTTTCTGTCCTTCCTGAGCTCGCCTTTGTTTTTATATGTTTTATTTATTTATTTATTTTTTATTTTTCTGGGCGGCTTTCTTAAGAAGGATTTATCATTTCAAAACTAATACTTTTTGTATACGCCTTAAAAAAGTTTTTGAAAAGTGAAACAAACATCTTTTCTTACTGGGATGCAGTCTGATGAACCGAAGCCCGAGTCAGGTGCTAATGAACTTGGTCAAAAGCAGCGCCCAGCACCAGTTTGCACCTTTGGCTCTGTTGCTGCCACTGTGAGTGCCCACGCTGACCTGGGGAGGGGAAGATGAGGGCTCTCCCATTCTCCTGGCTTTGCAGACTCTTTCCTCCTTCCCTTCATGAACCGCTACAATTACATGTGCCCTTTCCATTATATTCATGATGTTTAATTACTCTTTTGTCATATCAACTTAAGCTTGAAATTGAGATTACTTGACCATATCTTTTAATGTCATGCTCAAGTTTAATTTTTTAAATGTTGTCTTGTATAGAGTTTTTTATGATTAATCAAAAAAAATATTTTTAAAGAATCAGTTTATGTCCTTTGCAGGGACATGAATGAAGTTGGAAACCATCATCCTCAGCAAACTAACACAGGAACGGAAAACCAAACACTACATGTTCTCACTCATAAGTGGGAGTTGAACAGTGAGCACATATGGACACAGAGAAGAGAACATCACACACCGGGGCCTTTTGGGGGTTGTGAGGAGAACATCAGGACAAATACCTAATGCATATGGGGCTTAAAACCTAGATGACGGGTTGATAGGTGCAGCAAACCGCCATGCCACATGTATACCTATGTAACAAACCTTCATGTTCAGTACATGTATCCAGAACTTAAAAAAAGAAAAAAAGAAAGAAAGAAAAAAAATATATTTTTACTGTTTGTAATTCCAGAACTTTGGGAGGCCAAGGTAGGCAGATCACTTGAGGTCAGGAGAGGAGTTTGAGACCAGCCTGGCCAACGTGGTGAAACTTTATGTCTACTAAAAATATAAAAATTGCCCAGGTATGGTGGTAGGTGCCTGTAATCACAGCTACTTAGGAGGCTGAGGCGGGAGAATCACTTGAACCTGGGAGGTGGAGGTGGAGGTTGCAGTGAGCTGAGATTGCACCACTGCACTCCATCCTGGGTGCCAGAGTGAGACTCCTTTTCAAAAAAAAAAAAGTTTTTTGTTTTTTTTTTTAATTTTTATTTTTGAGATAGGGTCTTGCTCTGTTGCCCAGGCTGGAGTGTAGTGGTGTGATTATGGCTCACTGCAGCTTCAACCTCCCAGACTCAAGCTGTCCCCCATTCTAGCCTCCTGAGTAGCTGGGACTACAGGTTCACACAACCATACTTGGCTAGTTTTTGTATCTTTTTTGTAGAGATAGGATTTCATCATGTTGCCCAGGCTGGTCTCAAACTCCTGAGCTCAAGTGACCTGCCTGTGCTGGCCTCCCATAGTGCTGGGATTACAAGCATGAGCCATTGTGGCTGGCCCAAGAAAGAAATTTTTATTTAGCAAAGCAGAAACTGAAAGAAAAAGAAAGGAAGAAAAAAGAAGGCTCTTTATTACAAAAAGATGTATTTAGTATAAAGAGACTTTAAAATATATATCCTATCTGCTCATTTTAACAACTTTGAGAAAATTGTAAAGTACAAAATATTAAATAAATCCAGAGGATATATTTTGACTAAATAAAAATTAACCCCACATACCATAAACAAATTCAGAAGAAAAAAGTTAGGCTAGGAGAAAGTATTTGTAATATTTTAAATTGAATTTTGTATTGAGGTTACTATAGGGTCACATGCAATTGTAGGAAATAATACAGTGAGATGCTGTGTACCTCTCATCCAGTTTCTCCTAACGTGGAAGCGTCTTGCAGAACTACAGATAATATCCCAACCAGGATGTTGACAGTGATTCAGTCTACCCACCTTTAGGTTGAGGTTCATTTTCTTTGCTTCTGTGGATGTCTTGTTGATCCAGCACTGTCTTGCCTCCATTTTTATACCTTTGTCAAAAACTAGTTAGACTTATTTGTGTGATCTGGTTCTGGGCTCTCTGTTTTGTTCCATTCATCTTTGTGCCTATCCTTTTGCCCTTATCACTCTAACTTGATCACTGTAGCTATATAGTATGCCTTACCATTGGGTACAGTACTTCCTCACACTTTATTCTTCTTTGTTAGACATGTTTTTAGCAATGCTAAGACCTGTGCCTTTTTGTATAAATTTTAGAAAAAGCTGTCTGTGTCTACAAAAAATGATGCTGGGAATTACATTAAACCTATACTCAATTTGCAGAGATTTAACTTTTTTACTGTGTTGAGTCTTCTGGTCTTTAAACATGGTATGTCTCCATTTATGAAACTTTTTTTAAACAAAGTACTAATATTTGGAATTTATAAAGAGTACCTACAAATCAATAACAACGAAAAAAAAGGCTGAAGAGCCATAGGAAACTGAGAAAAGGCTGATAACAGGTAATGCCCAGAAGAAATAAAAGCAGACATTAAGATTTGAAAAGCAGCCAGGCACAGTGGCCCATGCTTGTAATCCCAGTACTTTGGGAGACTGAGGCAGGAGGATTGCTTGAGGTCAAGAGTTTGAGACCAGCCTGGGCAATATAGTGAGACCCCGCCTCTACAAAAAATTTTAAAATTAGCCAGGCATGGTGGTACACGTTTGTAGTCCTAGCTATTTAGAAGGCTGAGGTGGGAGGATCACTTGAGTCCAGGAGTTCAAGGCTGCAATGAGCTATGATTGCACCACTGCACTCAAGCCTGGGTGACAGAGCGAGACCTTGTTCCTTAAAAAAAAAAAAAAAAGTTGTGAAAAGATGTTCAGTCTTCCTGATGATCCAGGAAATGTAAATTATAAGCTCCCATGTTTTGCTTTGTTAGTTGGTAAAAATAAAAAATTGATAATACTAGCAATCGATAAGAATGCAGGAACTGGGCACTTCAATACACTGCTGGTGGGAGCAGGCTGGGGAAGTCCTTTTTTTGTTTGTTTTTGAGACAGAGTCTTTCTCTGTCACTCAGGCTGGAGTGCAGTGGCGTGATCTCCATCTTGTCTCACTGCAACCTCCACCTCCCAGGTTCAGGCGATTCTTGTGACTCAGCCTCCCACGTAGCTGGGATTACAGGTGCATGCCACCACACCTGGCTAGTTTTTGTATTTTTAGTAGAGATGGGGTTTCACCATGTTGGCCAGGCTGGTCTTGAACTCCTGACCTCAAGCAATCTGCCTGCCACAGCTTCCCAAAGTGCTGGGATTACAGGCGTGAGCCATCATGCCCAGCTGGGCAGTGGAGGGGAGTGTTTTTGGAAAGCAGTCAGCAAATGTTGACAAAATCAGAACCAGACCTAACCTGACTGAGCAATTCCACTTCTGCAAGCTGCTCCAGAAGCACATGTGCATGTGCACAAGGGTATTGGTAGAAGGATGCTCAATACAGCATTCCAGACAACCAAAATGCTAATCAATAGAGGAGAGTTTACACAAGCATGTCTTTTCCATAGTGTAGAATACTGTGCACCAGTTAAAAAGAATGCGGTTGACCTATATTTTATATGTACTGACATTTCCAAATAGATAATGGGAGAAAAGTCAAATATTCCCCCCTCCCCCCCCTTTTTTTTTGTTCCACTTTCCTTTTAAATAGATACAAAACAGCCATCTGGTCAGTTCTGGCCTTCTTGTCACATTATTGAACTGACACAGCTGCTTCAGATAACTCATTGTGGCTTGGGAGGTGAAATTACTGATAAATTAACTTTCTTTGTATGGCTCTTATCTCGAAGTCATTTTCATTGCTTTTGTTGTGTAGTGGGAATGGAGAATGAGGATCCAGGGCCTGGGGAGGCTGGGGTCATGACTTGGGCGGGAACCGTATGTCTCTGGTTATGCCCAGTGCTCTTGTCCCCTCAGTTCCCTGCCTCTTTGGTATCCTACTCAGGTTGGAAGGCCAGTGTTAACCTCTGTTAACAATAACTTTTCCTTTGAAAAGGTCTTAATAGATTTGTCTCTTTCCCTTGATGTTTGATTTTGAGTTTGATTTCAGCATCTTCTTGGTATAGTTTTCTTCCTACTTTCTGTCATCCTTTAGCAGCCGAGTTGGATATACTTTAGTGATTGCACTTTGTCTACTTAATTTTCTTTTAAAGCAACATGGAAAATAGTTTGCTTCAAAAAAGGAATCAGTTTATGTGTGTGTTTTCATCAAAAGATTTTTCTCATTATATGAGCCAAAAAGCACGTTAGTTTCCAACCCCTATAAATGAAACCCAGAGTTGAAGAAAACAAGGGATTTGTGCCGAATTTCTAAGTGCAGATTGTGGGAGGGGCAGGAGAGAAGGCACTGCTCCTGGAAGCAGCCCTAGGCAGTACGAGGCACTTGTGATTTGCTTAGACCTCTGACTTCCAGCAGGTGTGAGAGAATTCTAAGTGGATGTGGAAACCAAGGAGGGCTGGGTGATAGGGATGCCAAAGGGATCCATGTAGTTTGCTTTTGAAAGGAAACCCGACCTCTTCTTTCATGAAATGCACCTAGCCCATCAGATGGCATTACTTTTCATTAAAGCAGCCATTCTGCACCACAATTACCTTGGATGTTTTGTTCTCAGCAGCTGGTACTCATCAGATCAGGGCCTGCTTTTCATCAGCAGCAGGTATTCCACGAAGCAGCCAGGGACTGCAGAGTTCAAAGATAGCTCAGCTCCTCCTGGAGAGGAGACCACTGCTGTCTCAGCGGCCCTGAGGAGCCTTTCCAGAGCTGAAAATCACTGATGGGCCAGGCAGAGAGGAGGTTTTGGGGCTCGGGAACCAAATGACGCTGCTCTGCTGACAGTTCCCCTCTTATCAGTTCACTTGAAAGAAGGATGGCACGTGAGAGGGTGTATGTTGCTTGAAGGCAGTATCCTCCCTGGCATATAGCAGGTGCTTTTTTTTTTTTCTTTTTTGAACATTTGTTGATCCCATGAAGGCTTTTTTTTTTTTTTTTTTTTTTGCCCTGCCACATGTTCAGGTGACCCTCAGTGACTGTGACATGGATTTGTCTACCTTATGAACTGACCACCAGCATCTGTCACTTGCAGCTTTTTACCTAAATCTATTTCTCAGGTTTCCACAGAAAGCCCTCAACTGGAGCGCCCTCTCCCTTTTCCCCATGCCTCTGCCTCTGGGGCCGGGTCATTTTTTCTTCTGTCTCTGGCACCTGGCACATTACTTGACCTGCAAAAGGCCCTCATCAGATGCATAGAGAGTGAGTACCTACCTACCTCAGCTGGGAATGACTTGTGTATCCCAAATGAGAAGTGCTTACAGGTGCAAAGGTGCCCAGGGCAGTTGTTAAACTATCTGCACATGTGTATGGCTGATAACTTTAGACAGAGGCTGCCAATTCTTTTTCCATAAGAAAACAAGATGCACTGATTTTAACATTGCTTCCTGAAGGTGTTACAAACGTCTGTATTTGGTTCTTGTAATAATGTTGAACAGAACAACATATGTTTGTCCATGTGTTTATGTATTTTTAAGATACCAGATGTCTGTAGTACCAGTTTTTATTATCTATTTTTGATTTATGTTTTGAAACTTAAAAACACATTTTGGGCTAGTACTATAGTATGAGTGCTGAGTGCTACCTGATTGTAGGATATAGTTGGACAAGCTGTTTTGAATTTTCTTGAGTTTCTGTTTATGGGATGTCAGTGTTTTATACACACACATGATAAACAGTGAGGTCAGCTCCTAACAGCTCTAAAAAGGAGCAGGCAGTTATATTTCTGTGAGGATTTTGGCATGCAAGCGTAGCTGCAAAAGAATGGCAGCTGAATCCTGCCATTGTTTAGTGATGAGGGAGCCGGGAGCCGAAGAGTGGAATGGTGGCACCATTTGAAGACCTCCGTTGTCAGTGAAGTTAGCTCAACCCACACCTGTGGCAAGGCCCCATCCTGTGAGAGCTCCTGGGGCCACCACCGCCAGTGGTCAGGGGTAGAGCCTGAGCCCCCCAGTCATTACTGTGAGGTGTTTTCTTCTGTGTCTGGAGCCACAGTGGGATTGCTGAGTGACATGAGCTACCAGGTTCTCATTTTCACGCAGCTCACAGTCCCCTCTGAACTGCTCACTGTTCTTTCTTGAGGAAACTAAATGGCTTCACTTGCCCTTTTCCAGATTTTTCTGCCTCTCAACTTTTTGGAGCTGAATGTGAGGTCATTCAAAGGTTTTCTTTTCAGCTTTAATGCTATAGAATTGGACATTTTTGCAGCTGTGGCTGTCTCGCTTTCAGAAATTTGTTTCTTCTCATTCTGGCTAATGAGCATCTTTGAGGTGCAAGTCTCGCCCAGAAGAGGCATGTCTGAGAGGCGCAGCTCACCTTGGTGGCTTGGCTCCATCCTCAAAAGGCAGGGAGGGCACTTTATAGACCATTTGTGTTCAAGCTTCCTTAGCAGGGACCCCTTTGTGGACTTGTAATTATATCTGGACTGTGATAGGAAACATCACGAGCTGCTGTTTGGCATGGGGACCAGGGGGTAGTGAGGTCAGTAGGAGTGTGTGGGAAGGGGCATCTCTGAGGCCACTCCTGAGGGGCCTTTGGCCACATGGTGTGGAAGCCACAGCTCTGGAGTCAGGGTTTGCCAGCAGGGTCCCCTCCTGCTGGTCGAGGGTTGGCCCTTGGTGCTGCCTGACACTCTCTCCTTGAGAGTCCTACCCCCTCCCTCAGGCCAGTGACTCCCTCCAGGCTATCGACCTGCATGAAACCAGAGGCCAGGTATTTCTGCCCAAAAGTCGGCCAGTCTTTGTATTCCTCAGCTGAGCTCCTCTTTCTCCTGTAATGTGCAGGATTCTGTCATCGGATCAGGCTCCTGGGACCCCCTCTTCCTTGGCTTTCGATTCCTTATCTGTAACCAAGTCTTGCTCATTCACATCTTGGTGATAAAGAAAACAACATGAGTGACCACCATCGACTGAGCGCTTGCTCTGCTGGGCCTGCCCTTAGTGCCTCACTCACCCATTGCTCCCACCTCTAAATATTAGGTGCAGATGACCCAGATTTTCCATTTTGTGTGTGTGTCACCACTGAACTTGAGGCCTTATCACTTCAAACTGGAGTTATTCTAATCGCTCCCGGTGGGTCTGCATGCCAAGGGTTTCTGTACTGTGTCTTGCATACCGTGGCCTGCTTAACATTTCCTGAACACTTTGATCACAGCGGTTCCTTCCACAAGTCTTTGCTGGCTCCACTTCCTTTGGGGCTAAAGATCAAACTTCAGGCTGAGCCGAGTCTATGTCTCCATTCCTGTCTCCCACTGCTTCCCTGTAGGGATCGTCTGCAATGGCACACCTGTATTTTCCTGTCCCCAAGTCTGTGCTCTAACTGTCACCTACGTGGCTGCAAATTACTTTCCTTCTTCCTGTCCTCTTCTCTCTAGCATGGATTTTGACTTTGAATGGCAGGCATGGCATGTCTGTGTATGTGTATTGCTGATGTGTACAGCTGTTTGGTAGCACTCTCATTGTCTTCAGATGTAAGTCATTTTGGCCAGGTGCGGTGGCTCATCCATATAATCCCACACTTTGGGAGGCCGAGGTGGGCTGATCACTTGACATCAGGAGTTTGAGACCAGCCTGGCCAACATGGTGGAACCCCATCTCTACTAAAAATACAAAAATTAGCTGGGTGTGGTGGCACATGCCTGTAATCCCAGCTATTTGGGAGGCTGAGGCAGGAGAATTGCCTGAACCCAGGAGGCAGAGGTTACAGTGAGCTGAGATCGTGCCACTGCACTGCAGCCTGGGTGACAGAGCAAGACTCTGTCTCAAAAACAGACAAAAAAACAAATGTAAGTCATTTCCATTTGACTTCTCAAGAGCTCATCTCTTGTTCTGCAATTAAATTATGAACTCCTTAAGGCAAGAAGCAGAACTTCAAACTCTCCCACAGCTCCCATTGCAGTGCACAGAGTAGGCAGTTAACGAATATTTGCTTTCACTTAGAGTTCTAAAGAAAGTCATTTTCTCAGAATAAAGACGCTTTGTGTCGCCAGAATGAGAACATGGGGTTGCTGTTTATCTTGCTCGCATCCAATCTTGTTGTTCTTCATTGGTTCATGAGAGGCTAAGAGCAAATCAAGCCAATGAACAAAGAAGCCATGGAGTGAAACCTTCTGAGGTGTCTGTACATCCAGACAGTGAAAACATTGTCATCATCATCAGTATCAACTAATAACAGAAAAACGTGAGTCTGGAGTGCTGGTGGCATTCATAGTGAATTATTTTGTGTCATTCTTTTCGTGTTTGTCCTGTGGACCCACTTGGCAGATTCTTGGGTGTGCTAGCCATGTGGCCGTGTCTGACAACCTCATGGAAATGGAACTGAGCAGTGCCTTGTCACTCCTTAGCCCGTGCTCTTCCAAACAGTCCCCACTGTGCACATGCCCTGGAATTGTGATCTGTGGCTCTGTTGCTTAGTAGAATAAAGGCAGGCGGATGGGGAGAGGCCACTTCACATGACATTCTCATCTAAGGGGCCCCTTTCTCATTCTCTCTTATTTATTTTATCTTGAGACCTTGGTCTCATTACAGTTTAAATTTTGTTCTCTTACTTTAATGGCTTATTTAATTGAGAACATTTCAGTGAAAAAATGTTTAAAACGTTATAGTTGTAAAAAGTCTGGGGTCATGTGGAGGTTTTAATTGATCCCTATGATGAATGAATATAACTCCCCAGTGCAGGGCCTCCTTTTCATTATTTCTCAAGGCCTTTATCCCATCTCCATCAGTGCAGAACAGCTTAATGTTTTTGGCCAATTGCACTCTGAGTTACTGCACTTTTAAAGCATTGACTTCATAACTGAGAGGCTGAAGCCAGAGTAAGCTGGATAAGTTACTCCTGTGCTATTTATTGCATAAAGCATTAAAAACAGCACTAGCATGGTCATCTGTTTTACTTTTCAGAGGCTCTGTCATCACTTTAATTGGTTGTTGTTAGAGCAGATGTTTTAAAAGGAATATTTTGGCATGACTATATTTGCTTAATTTCTGATGACTTGCAGGACATGTATATCTACATTTACAAAAACAAAACTGTGGGGCTGTGGGAGCAGAGCAGCCCCTTTGGCCCTCACCAGACCTGGGCCTGGAGAGAGAAGTAAGGTTGCTGGGGCAAGAGGTTTGAGGGCAGGAAACATAAACTTGGAAAGCTGGGGCCAGCGTGCAGAAACCTCTCCATTTACAGTCACCAGAACATTCAAGAGCAACGCAGATGTCAAACCACCTCAAAATACAGCTTTTTTTTAAAAAATATATATATATTTGTACCATGAACTTTATTCCACAAAGAAAAAAGAAAGGTTTTGAAAACTAGATCTTGTCATCAGTTTTTAAAATTATGCTATAATAGATACATACAAAAGAATCTGTAGAATGCATATGTTAATATTCACATTAGATACAATCCATCATTACTGCAAATGTGTCCTTCCCACCCTGTTGAGGCTAACACATGCAGGGATGTTATTCCCCTTGTACAAATCAGGAGAGAGGATTCAGAGAGGTTAAGACACATGCAGGAGGCAGAGCTAGGATTTGAACCCAAGTCTGTTTGCCTCTAAAATCTGGAAATACAGCTTTTAAGAATGCAAAAGCTGGCTGGGTGCAATGGCTCATACCTGTAATCTCAGAACTTTCGGAGGCCGAGGTGGGAGGATCACTTGAACTCAGGAGTTCGAGACCAGCCTGGGCAACATAGTGAGACCCCATCTGTACAAAAAGTTGAAAGATTAGCCAGGTGTGGTGGTGCACACCTGTGGTCTCAGCTACTCAGGAGGCTGAGGTGGGTGGATCGCTTGAGCCTGGGAGGTCAAGGCTGCAGTGAGCAGTGACTGCACTACTGCACTCCAGCCCAAGTGACAGAGTGAGACCCTGTCACAAAAAAAAGAATGTAAAACCTATGTTATCATTGTTACAAGGTAAAAAAAATTAAAAAGAAAATAGCCTGTTTAGAGAGAGCTTACGAACCAATTAAGTCCTTTGCAACTTTAGTACCTTTCTAAAGCAGTTAGCTGACTTCAGACTTGGATGTGATGCTTGTTTCACACGCCATAGCCAAATCTAGTGAGTTTGAATAGTTGTTTTTAGCTTTTTGAACTTCGGTATTCACTAAAAAGCTTATCAATACTAATTTTCAAGAAAAAAGATTTGTTTCCATGTTTGGGTCAAAATATATTTCTCAAATTGGTACTTTACAGCAGTTTGCAAAATGATATCCTAACTCAGCATTTTGAAGAAGTTTAGATTCAGAAAAAGTCTCTAAGAATGAAAGGATTATTTTATGGGTCTTATGTTCTTTTACACTATTCGAGTTATCTTCTCTTCCCTTTTCAGAGTTTGGATAGATAGGGGAACTTCATTGGTTAAACCTAAAACAGATACCTAACAAGTCAACATCCTCATTCTAAGTAATCCTGCCGAACTCAGTAAAGTCTTGCAAACTTCCTTTTGTTAATTAATGCATTAGCTGATTTGGGGCTGTACCATTATGGTTGTACAGAAAATGTTTGTTATGATAAGCCAGACAGGTGCTATTCAGTTCATAATTAGGCTTCCTAGATATAGAAGTCTCTGGCTTCTGAGCCAAAAAGTGAATGAGCCCTGTCATCCAGCTGGGTTCTGCTTCATTCTATGCATGGCGGTACTGAGCACGGTGGTGGTTGGGTGCATAACAAGTGCTCAGTAACTGTTTATTGAATTAATGAATTGCAGAGTTAAGTGACCAGATGTCATTCATACATAGGGAGTGGCTTATTGATGGAGTGCCATCTGGTTTCCACAGTCTTATTATTATCTGTGGCTGTTAATTGATAGCCTAGCTGTTTAATCTGTCCAGTATGTTCAGGTCCCAAGTTGAAATTTTGAGCTTTTCTTGGATGTTAGCGTAACTTTTTGTTTTCATTTGATGTCTTAAACCATTTGAGATTAATTAATGTTTTTTCCTCCTATTTTGTACCCACCTAAACACCTTACAGTTAACAAAATGTTTGACCTTTTCTGGTATGAAAATTTCTACCAGTCAAAACACATAGTAGAATGTATCTATGAATCATATTTTCTTTTGTGACTGTTACTCATTTTTACATGGTATTGGGAGAGGGAATGAGAGGGACTTAATTCTTCCCAGATTCCTACACTTATATAATGTAAAAGGAATGGTCTAGAGTGACGAAAATTTATCTTGTCAAGTTTATGTTTCTTGACCTTTTTAGAATGGTGTCTGTCCCAGTTGATTAGAAAAATAAAAGTACAATTTCTTTGAAATACTGTAACTCATTATCTTCAAAAGCACTTAGACTCTTTAAAGCCTGTTTATGTCTAAAATGACACTGAAAACTACTTACAGGAGATGGAAAATGGTATTTCTAGTTTGGGCTCAGGGGAATAAGCACAGAGGTCTTTTTGCCAGTCCTCAGAGGTGTCGTTGTGTGGCTGAATGTCCCATGAAACCACCCTGGCAACGATCTGATTAGTTTTCTCTATAAAAGTGATTGTACCCATTTTAGAGAAAAATGTTTCTCTAAAAAATGAAATAAAACCCCATGTTAAGATTTTTTTATTTAGAACTAACAATTTTAAATCTTTATTGTAATTTTTCTATTTTGTTACAAACCATTTTAGAATTGCCTTTTCTTAAATATTCAAACCAAATTTCTCAGGATTACCCTTTTTTTCCTGTAATTACTTGCTACATTTCTGTATTTCCATGTGGATTTATATCTCCTACTTTGGTGATTTTTTTTTCCAATTTACTAACTTGATTTGATGTTAGTATACACAGAAACTGTTGCAAGTGAAACATTCTGAGCAATAATAATTTTATTGACTTGGAAGCCTAACTGTCTTGATTTCCAGTGTTTGCCTGCAGTGTTTAAAGTAACTGACAACTCTGAGATTATTACCAAACGTTTATGATTTTTTAAAAAGGAGGAGGGGGTGGAGAGGGGAATGGAAAAAATGCTGTTTAAATTACAAACTGCTTGTAGCAGTTCCATAGGGAGGTAGTTAACCCAAGTCACTTAAAATATGGTCATAATATTGAAAGTTAAATAATTTTACTTGGAGACGACTTCAAGAACAAATATCAAAAGGTCCAAATGAACTTAAAGGTACATCAAAGGGATTATGGCAGCATGTACAGTTTCAAGACTCACTTTGCGGAGGGTCATTTGTTTTGTGGGTTTAATTCCAATTTGGGGCCATGTACATGTGACCTCATGACTACAGATTGATTCCTAGTGCCTCTGTGGACAAGGCCAGATGCTGTCTCCTGTGGGGGAGCTGATGCCTGTCCTCTGCTGCCCCAGTTAGTGCTCACCAAGCAGTTTTGGAAGTCAGCTGGCCTCCTGTGTTTCACAGAGGAGCCCTAGACTGTGGTGATGGAAATCTGCCCCTGCCTCTGCCCCTGGCACACCCTGGGCAGAGTAGTGTGGGTGCCTGTGCAGATACTTCACAGCCTTTGTCTGCAGTTGCGCTGGTGGAGACCCCAGTCTCAGCTCCTGGGAAGAGAATTCTGTGTGTGTCACATTGGTCTTTGAGTAAGGCCATCTCTATTAGTTATCTAGCGTTGCATAGCAGGTTACTCCAAACTTAGCAATATACATTTTTAAGCAATATACAACAATAAACATTTTTTAGTTTCTGTGGGTCAGGAATTTGGACCATTGAGCCAGGGTGTTTCCAGCCAGGGGTGTCTCATGAGATTCCAGTCAAGCTGTCGGCTGGGGCTGCAGTCTACTGTAATTTGGACAGGCAGGAGCACCTGCTTCCAAACTGGCCCACCACAGAGGCTGGCAAGCTAGTGCTGGCTGTTGGCAGGAGGCCTCAGTGTTTTGCCACATGGACTTTTCTGCAGGGCTGCTCGAATATTCTCACAACATGGCGACTGGTTTCCCCAGTGTGAAAGTCCCATACTGTCATTTCTGCAGCATCCTGTTGGTTATCTGCACAGGGTCATGAATACCAGGAGGCAAGAATCACTGGGGACCATCTTGAAGTCTGGCTGACACACAGTGGCAAACATACCTTCCAGTTGCTGAATCCATGTTGTTGTCATCCCTTCATATGGTTTGAGAGGAACAAGATGCTCAGGGAGTGGGGGTGCTGCATCTTGAGTTATATTCCGGGGAGCTTGCAGAGGTGGCTGCTCGGGCATAATAGAGGAAAGCTGTATCCTTACTGAATGCCTGGGGGAAGCATTTTCTTCAAACTTTGTGCTCTTTAAATCAATGATGATACTTAATCTTGTTTTTACAAAGAAGAAAATAAGATCACCTTTAATTCTACCCTTCACAGTACCAAAATGCTTTTAGTCTTTTTTCTATGTAGTCCTTTTTTTCCGATGGCTACATAGAGCACAAAATGGGATCACAGTGCACTGATTTATAACCTGTTTTTCACTCCTAATATTGTGAATACTGGTATGTTTTTGCATACCTTGAAATAATCTTTTCTGACCTCAATTTTGATGGCAGCCTACTATTCTGCCATAAGATATATCAGTTTATTCAGCGAAATCACTGTTTTTGGATTTTGGAGTTATGCTCTAGCTTTTCCTCCTAGGAGCAGTGATTTGGTGAACTGCACTGTGTACTGAATCTTGCTGTGTAGCCCAGGTTGATGCTTGGTGTAAGTTCCCAGACCCAGAATGCTGGGGCAGAATATGCAGACACGTCCAAGGTTTTGAAACTGCTCATCAAGAGCCCCTCTGTGATGTTTGTACCTTGTACCTTTAAGTTTGCAGGTGCCCCTTCCCCACCTTGGAGTCAGCACATCGTTGTGAATTTTTGCCAGTTTGGTAGAATAGAAAAAATGAGGTGATAGAGCAACTTTGTTTATCTGGAGTATGCCTTACTTTTTAAAAAAAGTCAGCCATTCCTAATTGTCTAAAGAAATTGGGTCGGGGTGTGAGTGGCGAGTAGCACGTGCAGATTGAATTGCAACTGCCAGGCAACTCAAGCAGAAACCCAAGCAGCCTCCCCTGTGAGAAGCTGTTTTCTCCACCCTGTGGGATAGCCAATAAACTGGAAAATTAACTGTTGTGTGTTTGAAGCTTCATTTCTCTCTACCCACCTGAAATCTCAAGGTTCTGCTGAGCAGCGAAACAGACCAGAGCAGAAAGCAAAGGCCCAGGAGTTGCTCATCGCCCACACAGCTGATTTATCTTTAGAGCCTTGGAGACCAGAGGTGTCCTGCCTGTCTTCACCAACTGCTGCTGCTTATAGGATCACATTTTGGTCCTATCTGTTCTCAGCTCTGCCGCTGGTTAACTTACAGCTCAGTGACAGGCAGACCTTTGGATCCCAGTCTAGTGTCTCACACTTATGTGTGCATTGGATGAATTCTCGTTGGCCCATTGAGTAATGCCATATCAAGCCCCCAAAATGGGCAGGAAAGGGAAGGAGAAAGGAACTCACATTTACCCAGCCCCTAGCTCCTACTCGCCAAGTAGTTCTCTTGACTGCATCCCGCCTCCCAAAAAGAAAATAAACAGGTATTTCCTATACATTATTTTATTCAGGTGACAAAGTAATTAATCATTTAAAATTACATACAGCTGAAAACCTTCTCTTACATGTGAACTTTATGAGCAAGTAAACATTTTCTTATTTGAGGCTTTTGTTTTCTCTGCCTGAATTCAAGAGCTTTACAACCCTTAACAGCCCAAGTGTGTTTGAAATGGTTTGAGTTTTCACTGTTGTTTCTACAGACCTAAAGAAAACACGCACTAGTTTTTCCATTGAGTAGATGATAACATGTCACATTTTTTCTTTATGGACTGGAGCTGTGACTGTTGAACTTGTTGCTGAAGAATCTGTGTTCTCTTGTGCAGCTCTGAGTTATGTAGGGAACATTTTATTGACGAGATGCTCGTAGTTTATGTTGCTGAACTTTTTTCCTTCTCCCAGAGCTGTTTTCTCTTATTTAAGAATACTGGACACAGAGAATTGGGGAGAGGTGATAGAAACTGGCTAACATGCCTCGAATGCCCACCCTGTGCTGAGCAGAATGCTTCACTCTGATGTTGGACATGGTGGAAATCTGCTACGTGGAATGCTTTCCATAAGGCTTGGGTGTTCAGCAAACACTGATTAATGAAGATGTTTATTTTCCAGAGTGTCTAGAACCTTCCACCGATATAATTTTATTAAATTCCCCTCACATATCAAAGGAGAACTGCTTCAGTTTACTGATGGGGAGGACACAGGACAGAGTGGCCGGGTCGGATGAGAACTAGGTCCCGAATTCCTTCTTATTTTTCTCTTTCCTGGGACTTTACAAACTTTTATCCAAATACATCTGCAAAGACAAAGTTAAAGACTATCTACATAATCTTAAGCAGTAATTTGAGAAATGGAGTTGCTTCTTTTTAAAAATTAAACCTCAAATCTCCTTAGTGGATACACAAGTGTGATCTTCTTAAATGTGCTTGGTGAGAGGAAAGAGGAGAGCTCACTTCTACAACACTGCACACCTTGATGCTTTGGTCTCTTATGGGTTAAATTAGAAATTCAGGTTTCCCTGAGATTTTTGAGACCACAGGAGAGCCCAATTTAGTTAGAACATAAAAAAAAGGCTTAGAAGAGAATTTGAAACCTAGAGGTTCACTAAATGCCAGCAGGGTCATGTAGGGCAGCCAATAAGAGAAATTAGTGAAACTGCTTGTGTGCTGGAGTGACCTGAATGTGGATAGCCTCAGATTGATCAGCACCTTGAGAGCACCTGGGGCCATGGAGCCACCTCGCAGTCCTCTGTCTGCAGGTGCACCAGCTCAGTCTCCCAGGTGGGAGGAAATAGAGCTGATTTTATGAGGCCTCTGGGTGAGGGGTGGACTGTTAACACAGCCACTGGTAATTCAACTTTACTGTCCAGAAATTGTTCTTTGTCTGAGCTTGCATCTTTCTATGTTAACCCAATGCCTACTTTAACCTCACATCTGACTGGACATGTAGTATCTCTTGAGTTTGGACACTTGTCATTTCCTGGAAACTCATAATATTTTGAAACTTGATTGCAGGTGAGACCATATTGTAACTGTGATCTATTGTAAAATAAAAAGATTTGAAAAGTATATCAGAAATACACTTTTAGGATATAAAATGAACATTAGCTAAGTGTTCGATGTTGAGATAGAAAGTACCTTTTTATCTTTTGGGTCCCCCATTCGTTTTCTCTACCCCCCCATTTCTCTTCTGCCCCTTTTCTCCACCCATTCCCCTTTCCCTTCCCTTCCTCCTGCATTGCCAGCACTACTTTTTTTTTTTTTTTGTGCCTCCTATGCTCACTCCACGTTCCTTGATAGAGAGTTGATTTTCTTCTCAGTATGTCTTAGGCTTAGAATCAGTAAACCTTTCTGGACACAGGCCTTCTCCTCACTCTTCTGGGCCTTGGCTTTCTAGGTGAGCTCTTCTCCATGTTGTCTGGTTATCCGTGAGATGGCTTATGGAGTGGCTGCTCTTTGACATTTCTATAGTATTCAGAGTTAAACCCAGAGTGAGCCACATCCTTAACCAGGTCCATGAGTGAGCCAGCGACTTATTTCTGGTTTTCCCAAGACCATACTTTTGACTTCTGAAAGCATTTCTTGATTTACATTTTCTTTGATTGCATCTGAAAAGACCCGTTGGCCTGACAACCGTTGCTATGGGAATGATAATGGTGGTTAGTGCTGTTGGGCAGTCACCATTATCAAAAGGATCAGGTGCCTATTTATTCACGGTGGGGAACGAGGTTCCCTCATAAAGCACATGAACTTTGTTCTCATCCCACCTTATTATAGTCTGAGGTCTACATGACATGCATCCAAACTGTGGTAGTGATTTTAATTTGCCACTAGTGTCTTTAATTTTCTAAGGAGTCTGGGAACTTGAGATACTTTTTTTGGAGAACAGATATTAAAAGTGAGATTTCAAATAATTACCCTTTCTGGTATGATATATATGTAACACTGATTTGCCTGATTGTCAGGAGGAAGAATAAACTGTTGTTGAGAACTGACCTAATCAAACTGGCTATGTTCAACTCCTAGGTTCTTTTTGGTAGGTAATTATCACTGCTATATGTTTGAGGTGGGTGAGGGCTGGTTATTTCCCTTACTTCCAGATGTGATGGAAATAAGTAACCAAATTCTGTTCTACAAGATTTATTAAAGAGGCATGCATTAATAAGTAAGCCCCAAATAGTTCTTACCACCTGTTCTGTTAGCTTGCTGAAGCCTCTATACTCACGGCATATGCCACATCTTCTAGACATAAGAACAGGAGCTGTTACATGTAGGGTCTCCATTAGACCCTCAGAAGTCTCCAGTCCAGGATCAGTGTATGTAACATTGCTCAGGAATATAACTTTGGATGCGATGCCTTCCCTACTAAGTGTTGTAGAGGCTATAGACCTAGGTAGATTTATATACCTTGTTTATGGGAGGAGAGTGTGCTTCAAATATCGTAGCCAATCTACATTTCACATAGACCATTAATTTCACTGGTGAGGACTCATTTCTAACACCCATTGTGCAGATTAACAAATCACTAATTTTATTCAAGGTCTCACTCTGTTGCCCAGGCTGTAGTGCAGTGGCACAGTCATGGCTCACTGCATCCTCGACCTCTCAGGCTCAAGCAGTCCTCCCTCCTGAGCCTGCTGAGTAGCTGGGACTACAGGTGTGCGCCACCATGCCTGGCTAATGTTTTATTTTTTATTTTGTAGAGATATTCCTTATCACAGTGATTTTTTTGTTATTCTTGTCTATGTTTTTTGTCTCACTATGTTGCCTGGACTGGTCTTGAACTCCTGGGGTCAAGTGATCCTCCCATCTGGGCCTCCCAATGTGTTGGGATTACAGGCGTGAGCCACTGCGCCTGGACTGAACACCGATTCTGACCTTCATTTTGTCATAGCACAGCTCCATGCCATGGTCTCAGTAACTGAAGCCCTTGGTATTGCTGCCTCTGGAGTGAAAGCTCCTGATTCTAACGTGGGCACTCACAACTCTCCTGTGGTGTGCGGGCCAAGGCCACTGTGTCTCTGCTGCAGGGAGACAGCAAAGCAACCACACAGCTATTTTTTTACTGTGGTCTGAGACAAGGTGACCTTGAATAGGCCTCACTTCAGAAGGTTAAAAGTACAAAGTAAAGACAGTTTAGAGTGGATGATGGGTTAAACTTTGGTGGCGGCATTTTAAAATGGTTCCCTGAATAAGTGTTTATCTGTATCACAAGGACAGTTTTGTGAACCATAAAAATCTTCCAGCTGTTATTGCATCCCCAGGAACCACCATAGAGGGACTTCTGTTTTGACTGTGTCTCAATAGGTAATGTGGTTCAGAATAGTTTTTAGCCAGTCCTTTTCTGTAAGTCAACAAATAACCACTTGCAAAAAGTAAGTGTCCTCTGCTCTTTATCCCAGTGATTTGTTGTTGTTGTTTGTTTCTAGGCCAGGTGAGTGGTTCGGAGTTATTTATCTGAGTTAGCCAGGGGTACGGAGCCACACACCCTCATGCAGGAGACTCCTGACTGGGGATGGGAAGCTGTCATCTCTAGGAACAGATGCCAGCTGGGCACGCTGAGCTGTCTGTCCATTTGGGACACTTTATAAGCAATCGGATTTATTTACAATCTGGTTTGCAGACAAGGTATACAATTATTTTAAGCATTATAATGTGAAAATCAGATGAGGCCCCACAGACACTTTTTATGACAAGAACCATCTACTTGAGCCGTCATTAATTTGTCTGGATTGCACGTATCGTTCAGGTTTATCTCATGGGAAATTCCATGGGATCCATCAGTGTTTTTTTGGAGGAAGGTGTTTTACTGGATAGTTTTTCAGTGTGAAAATGAAATATCATTATCTAGAGAAGAACAAGGATAGGAATTAGAATGGGCTTTTTGTCAGAAAGTGGATAAGCAAGAAGAGAGAAGATGTTTCCAGTGTCGACAGAAAAAGCCTGCCAATTAGAACTGTAAATCCAGGGAAGTTCTCCTTTAAAAGTGAAGCAGAAACAAAACTTCCTCAGACAAACCCAAACTGAGGGGATTCATAGCTGGTAGACCTGTCCTGCAAGAAATATTAAAAGGAGTTCTTCTGGTAGAAGGAAAATAATATATTAATAGGTTAGAAATTTGGATCTTCATAAAGAACAGAAGAGCATCAGGGAAAGATAAATGAAAGTAAAATAAAGTCTTTGTTTTTCTCATTCTTACTTGACCCAAAAGTTAACTGTTTAAACCAGTCATAGTAATGATGCCCTGGCGATGGCAGCATAAGGATGAGGGAGATGAGTGGCAGCAGTGCCACCAACTGTGGGAGGGAGGAACTGGGAGTGCTGTTCTGTGGTACCTGCCCACAGGTATTTACAGTACAGTGTTATTTGAAGGTGGGCTTAGATAAGTTACAAATGTGTATTGTAAGCTCTGGGCAATCACTGTGGATTTTAAAAAGAAGTATAATTGATCCACTGCGAGAGGGAACCCATATTTGTGAAGGTATATAACCAGCCCCTCATGTGCTCATCTCCTCCCATTTTAGGCAACAGACATTTCAACTGCCTCTTCCAATTCTCTATCAGGCCACTACTCTGAGGGTGACATATACGTGATGTGTGACCACGTGATGAGAGATTTCTTTGCCCATTGTTGGACGTTGTGCCATAAAGTGTGTTTCTTGCTTTGAAGAAACGTAACATGCTGTCCCAGATGGGCACAGTATCTATCGTTTTAGTCCGCTAGTAGTGTTCTGAGCATATCCCACCCAGTATGCAAAACCAAGTCCAGAGTAAATATATGTTCCTGTTAGGACCCATGTATAGCCTCCTGAGCGTACGAGCAGTGGTCTTGTGTTGTCTGTCATCCATTGGCAGCTGTGTGTGGAACCTTCCTCCCATAGCTGTCTGTGGTCTGTTTCTTGCTGGTAGACAGGATAATCCTTGACATTTTGTGCCTTAGAGCATGCAAGAGGAAAATGTTGACAGTCAACTCATCTCTACCTTGCTGTAGCTCCTCTGTCTATTCATTTTTTGGACACAGATGGCTTGCCCAAGTGAGCATACCCAGCGTCTACTTGTTGGTTTTAGTTACCTTCTGTCGTGGAAGAGGGTTCTTATGGGTATCAACATGTCTGTTAAGCCCCTTAAATTACCATAGCAGTTTTCATAGGTTCATACCCCATGTGGGCATACCTGCAATAACCCTGTGTTCTGTCTGGCCATGTGGCAAGCCATGGCTACTGTCCATGAGTCTGTATATGCTCAAACTTCAGGACTCATATTGTTGCCTATTTTTTTTCATTATGAGGAAAACAGTTTACAGGTTAGGACACTGAGCTGATTTGCTCTTAACCTTCTTTAATTAGGGTTTTCCCATCAGTCTGTTGCGGTGTAATGGACTTCCGGACAGAATGCTGCCCATCTATCTCGGAGTGCTATTTGTAAACCAGGCAGCTTTTTGTTGGTCAGTTGTGAGTCATTCATAGGGCACTGCCCATGTGACAGTAGGGTCTGCCGGCTTTTCAGGTGGTTCCAGTTGGCCCTAGGTGAAAATAGACTGCTGTTCATGGAGATAGTGAGTAATTCCTTCAGTTCTTCTGTTAGCATCTTTCTGTGTAACCATTTCCATTTTGTTATGTCTCTCTTCTGGGAACTGCCTTTCTTGTTAGAGTGTTTCTCTGACAATATTATCTAAGACATTATGGGTATTTCAGATTTCAAGATTATTTTATGTCTTTCAGTCATTGGGGCAATTTTCATTAGTACCCAATAGCAAGTCAATAATCATCTCTCAAGTGGCATATACCATACCACTATTGTCTAGAAATGTTGAGGTCTAAGATTCTGGTGCTTGCTGCTGGGTGGTAGTCATGAGCTGTGTTGTAAGCGTCAGCCTGTGTAAGTGCAGGTTGAAGACACTTCCAAAGTCCTGTCTGACTGGGGATCATAAGGCCCAACAGGGTTTGACTGAGCCACTGCTTTTTGCAATTCAAAGATAGCCTGATGCTGTTTATGCTCCCATTCAACTGTGACCTTCTTTGAGGTAATTTTATGAGTAGAAACTAGCAGTATTCCCAGAGGTGGGATACGCATGCTCTAGAATTCGAGCAAGCTGACTGGGCACCATGCTTCTTGCTTGGTTCCAAGGACAGGTGATGGCAGCAGGTTCCTGCTCCCTTTCTGCCTGCAGCCTTCCTAGCCTATTTCCTCGAAGCCCGGATCTCTTGTAACTGTTTTTTTCACCCCTCTACTTAGATGAGTAGCCTGGAGGGGACAAGAGTAGGAGGAATTCCCTTTTCAAAGCTCAGATGAGGCTTTGCAAAGCCTGGAGGGTAGGCCTTTCCCTGGACAGTGGACCTTTGTTATGGAGAAGTAGCTGTGTGTATTTCTCAAGGGTTGCTCTTCCCTCCTACTGGAGCCACACGAGGGTCCTCTCAGCTCTTCACTGTGAGAACCTGGTCCAGTTCCTGTCTGGAAAGGTCCACTAAAGTATACGGATCTCCCTGTTCCTGCTTCCCTACCCCACCCATGCATGACAGGCTCCCAGGAGTTTCTCACTCTCACCTCTAGCACTTGACCAAATGACATTTTTTTTTGAGATGGGGTGTTGCTCTGTCACCCACACTGGAATGAGTAGCACGATCTCAGCTAACTGCAACCTCCACCTACTAGGTTCAAGCGATTCTCATGCCTCAGCCTCTCGAGGCACGGGATTATATATCGAGTAGCTGGGATTATAGGCGTGTGCCACCATGCCCAGCTAATTTTTATATTTTCAGTGGAGACAGGGTTTCATCATGTTGGCTAGGCTGATCTTGAACTCCTGAACTCAAGTTATCCGCCTGCCTCAGCCTCCCAAAGTGCTAGGATTACAGGTGTGAGCCATCATGCCCAGCCTCAAATTACCATTTAAATGTTCCTTTCAGTTTACAATTCCAGAAACTTCTGCCACAGCTAAGCAGATCTCAACTGTCACTCTGGATTTGCCTGTCTCTCCAGATTTCAAGGTGGTGATTTGCCCTGTGATCTTAGTTTATTGATGGGTTCAAGAAAAGTCTTTTTTTTTTCATCCCTAGTCATCTCCCAAAGAAAAGTCTTTAATTTTCAGTTTGTCCAGCCTTTTCTTGTTACAAGAATGACAGTGACAACTCCCAAAATCTCCACATGTTGCAGCTAAAGTCGGAAGTTTCTCAAATCTTGTTTTAAATGACTATGCCTGAGAGCTCAGCCCGACAGAGGCACAGATAGTTTTCTGTTTTTTCTTTTTTTAATTAGAGATAAGGTTTCACTGTTACCCAAGCTGGAGTGCAATGGGATGATCATAGCTCACTGTAAACTCAAACTAGGCTGAAGCAGTCCTCCCACCTCAGCCTCCTGAGTAGCTGGGCCTATAGGTGCATGCCACTACTCTCTGGCTACATTTAAAAAACTTCTTTTGAAGAAATGGGAGTCTCACTATATTGTCCAGGCCAGTCCCAAACTGCTACCTTAAGCCATCCTCCCAATTATTGGGATTACAGATGTGAGCCATTGTACCCAGCCACAAACAATTTTGATAGGAGGCTTCTGGAAGGAAAGAGAAAGACTAGAAGGCCCCAGAGATCAGCTCATAGACTCAGCCAGCCATTTAGGGTATGTTGAAGGAAACATGCGGCAAGGGATAAAGGTGGTGGAAAGAGAGAGAATCTGCCCCAGGCATGTATAAAGCCAGACCTGTTTTCCTCTTTACAAACAGCTGCCAGTTGGGTGCACATGAGGGGTGTGTGTGAGAGTGCTTTCTGCCATGGATCTGTGGCCATGGGTAAGTGTGTGAATGTGCAGGGGCAGAGGCTGGGAAAGGAGAATGTGTGGCAGACATCCTGGGGGAGGCAGGAATGACTGAGCCCTGCGCCTTGCTCCAGCTTCGGTGGCTCCATGGCAAATACTTGGGTGACAGTGTCTCTCTTTCTCATATGTGCATTCAGGTTTTGTGGTTGCTGCATACACAACTCTGGCTTAGTTACAAATTCATAGGGCTAAAAACTAAATCAGCACATTGCATACTCTGTGGTTTGTTTTGGCTCTCTTTTCTCAAAGCTAAATATCTAAGTAGGAACTTATGCTTTGATCTTGTGATTTGATATCCCAAATGCACCTTCTTTGATGCAGCCCAGAGTGTGTTGTGGTAACACTGACCAGTGGGAACAGGAGAAGGGAGAAAGCCAGGCAGATAAGTTCTCCTCTTCTTTTTCTCCTTCAGTGTACACCGAGTCATGGTTTTTCTTTCTGCTTGCCCAGAGAAACTTGTGTGTGCTGCACCAACTTCAGTGTCATTTGCAGGCTCATTGTAAAATGGGAGCCTGTAGGGCCTTTGTATTGTGTCCCAGTCTTTCTTACCTCCCTTTCCAGTGGCCTCACTTTTGTCGCCCTGGGTCTGCACCTGCTAAGTAAAGTGTCAACCTCAGGTTCTGTTTCCTGGAAGATCCAGGCTGAGACACACATTATAGAAATCAATAACATATGTATTTCTCCTACATTGAGATGTAGAATATCTACCATAGTTTATGTCCTGTTTTCATTTAAAGAGACTTTATAAACATTTTCCTGTTTGAAATATTCTTCTGTAGCATGATTATAAATGGCTGCAGAGTATTCCATAATGTAAATGTATCAGCTTTTAAAAATCAATCTATCGTTGGGCATTTAGGCAGTGTGTGCCCTTGCACATCTATTTTTGCACATGTACCACCGGTAATTTCTGCGGGATAAATTCCTAGAAGTGGAATTCCAGTTGTATTCTGTTTTATACAGAGTTATGTATGGCCAGTTAGCCTTCCAAAAAGCTTATGTTACCTTCCCAGCAGCAGTGTATAAAAATACCTGTTTTCCTGGATTCTTGAAATATGCTTTAAAAATCCATGTCAACTTAGTAGGTGACAGGTGATCCAGCTGTAATTTATATGTCCTTTCTTATATGTGAGGTTGAACCTTTAAAAAATACATTTATTAGCTATATGATGTGTGTGTGTGTGTGTGTGTGTGTGCATGTGTGAATTGCCTGTTCCTGTCCTTTGCTAGTTTTTATCTTTTTAATGGAGGTATGCTTTTTCTTATTGATGTGTGTGCCCTCTGTTTTTCGCCACATTCTTCCTTGTAGCAGACCATGGCTTGGCCCTACGCAAAGACCAGAGTCGAGCAGAAAGCCTCGGGGAAGAGATTTTGTGAGAAGTCGCTCCACCACAATGCAGACTCACTCAGGCCTTCTACAAATATTTATTTGGCACCGACTTTGTGCTAGGCACTGTGTAGATACTTGGGATATAGCAGTAAACATAAAAAGATACATACAGAGCTGAGATTCTGGTCTGTTGGGGATTGTGCGGAGCTATGGGAAACAGTGCAAAAGCAGACAGGTATGTCAGGGGGTGATGAAAGTGATGGAGAAAAGTCAGGCAGAGGAGAAGGATGGGGCTTCCAGTGGGCTGCATTTTGTTTTTTTTGAGATGGAGTCTCACTCTGTCGTCACCCAGGCTGGAATGCAGTGGTACAATCTTGGCTCACTGCAATCTCCATCTCCTGGGTTCAAGGGATTCTCCAGCCTCAGCTTCCTGAGCAGCTGGAATTACAGGTGCACGCCACCACGCACAGCTAATTTTTGTATTTGTTTTTTTAGTAGAGATGGGATTTTACTATGTTGGTCAGGCTGGTCTTGAACTCCTGACCTCAGGTGATCTGCCCTCCTTAGCTTCCCAAAGTGCTGGGATTACAGGTGTGAGCCACTGCACCTGGCTGGGCTGCATTTTTAAGGAACCATTTGAATCAACACCTGTGGGAAGGAGGAATCATGTGGAGGTCTAAGGAAGGGCATTCTAGGTGGAGGTAATATCCAGGTTGGGTCCCAGAGAGCGCCAGTGCTGGGTGAGTTTGAGGAACTGTGATGGTACACAGGGCGTGAGGGTGACACTTGTTGGAGGGAGGTGAGGGGGTGTCAGGGCCAGGGAGCCAGGGCCTCAAATCTGAGCAGCTTTACAAATAGCAAGTTAAGAGGGATTAGAACTTGTACAGGAGTGTGATTTGCTGAAGTACCTTCTGATAAAGGAGAAGTCTCTTTTACACTGATAGCCCAAGTCAGATTTAGTGAACTATAGGAAGAAAAAGGAGTTATTTATAGTGTATTATGTTTGTAAAACATAAATATAGGGTTTTCTTTTTCTTTAATTGAGATAAGGTCTTATGTTGTCACCTAGGCTAGAGTGCAGTGGCATAAGCATGGCTCACTGCAGCCTTAATCTCCTGGGCTCAAGTAATTCTCCTACCTCGGCCTCTGGAAGAGCTGGGACTGTAGGCATGCCCAACTTTTATTTTTTGGAGAGATAGGGGTCTCACTATGTTACCCAGGCTGGTCTTGAACTCCTGGGCTCAAGCGATCCTCCCACCTTAGCCTCCCAAAAGTGTTGGGATTACAGGCATGAGCCACTGTGCCTGGCCAATGTAGGATGTTGAATGATGAGGTTCACAGTCTTTGGACAGTAACAGTAACAAAGAAGATAGTTTTGTAGAATTGGAGAAAATGTGTTTGCCCTTGGACTGTTTGGACTTGTGCCTTCTTCATCTTTAAGCAAAGTATCATCACATCCCACTTTGGAGGCGGTTCAGTTAGTTGATTCTCCCTTCACCATTCACCAAAAGAACAGTCTGACGCCAGGGGCTAGCTTCAAGGAGCAAAACAGAATATCTCTTTATCTCTTTTCATTAGTAAAACCCATGCATGGGTCATCTATCTTTGAAGCTAAAGTTATGTCAGTATAAAACATAGTTCCTTGGTTCTCAAAAGATGTTTATTTATTCAGTAATCGATTTCTTCATCTATCAAATATTATCAGTTACCTACTTTGCCATGCACTAGGCATTTGGGATACTATGATGAACAAAACTGACACAGACCCTGTCCTCCCTGAGTGTTTGGACTTGTAGGGGTCAGGCAGACATTTTTGAAATAACTCTACAAATAGGTATGTAATTATAACCTGTGATAAGTGCTGTGACATGTAAGTACAAGGTGTCATAGGAATGTGAACCTAGACTCATCTAGTGTACAGGAACTCTTCCCTGAGGAATAGAAAGAGCTAAAGAAAAGAGCTAAAGAAAAGGTCATAATGAGGCAAAGTGGGGTGGGAAGAGCACTCCAGGGAGAAGGAGCAGCACATGCAATGGTCCCGAGACAGGGTGACCCTGAGGTATTCCTACATAGTGTCAGGGGACTACAGTGTTAACACTCTTACTATTTGGGCATAAACTATTACTTTTTGGGTATCTGGAAGGTCCCTTACCGGGAACGACCTATCTTGCTGTACTAGATGGCCAAGTGTTATTTTTGTTATCTGCTCTCATTTTATCTTCTAGTGTTTGGTTTTTAGCTACAAAGCATTCACAGAAATGATCTGAGCCAAGATTTTGGGTAACCCGTGTACCTGGGAGAAAATGCCTGAAGAGCACTGAGTAGGAGGCAGGAAGTCCTTGCCCTGATCCTCATTCCCTGGGATGGGCAGCAGGAAGTGGGGAAGTATGTATTAGCAGGTGGAGCTAGCAGCGGCCAGGAAGGCATGACCCAGTGAGAAATGAAAAATTCAGAACCTTCTGAAAGCATTGCAGACTATGATGGGAATTGAAATTAGAAACATTGTATGCATTTCTAATACTTGTGCTAGGAAAAAGACTGTAGCTGTGTTCATGTTTAATGCATGGCCCATAATAGAGAGCTGAACAGCTCTCCGTGGCCCTGTTTTTCTATTCGTTTCCGGAAGAAAGAAGCTGGTTCTATTTTAGGCTTGTATTTGGGAAGTGGACTTTACCAGAATGGGATCCCATCTGAGGCCAGAGTTGCCTTTTCCTTCCCGTGTGAACAGGTACAGTTGAGAGGTGAAGAATGGTGTGCTCTGCCCTCCACTGCCCACCCTCTTTGTATGTGTGTTATGCAAAACTTTAAGGGGGTATATGGAGTTTGGTGATTTACAGTTGTTTACCAGTTTACTCTCTAGATTTTCATAGAATCACCTATAGACTTTCTTTAGGTTATCTCTGTTAGGGTACCCTAACAGAGAGGGAATGAAATACACACTGGTTTCCTTGTTGTTTTCGTTTTTAGCATTCATTTGAGCAGGGATGCAGCTGCGGCTTTAGTTTGCCCCTGGATTAAAGTTGTCCCCTCTCTCACTAGGCAGGTTTATTTGGACAGTGGCATATGGAGAGGGCCAATGGGGGCAGGAAGGATGTTGGTATTTTATCACTAACGTTGTTTAAAATTACAGTGCATGTGGACAATAAAACCCATAATGATATCTAGACCAGCACTGTCCAGTAGAATTTTTTGCAGTGTTGCAAGTATTTTACATCTCACTGTCCAGTACATTAGACCCTAGCCACTTGTGACTAATGAGCTCTCTAAATGCAGTTAATGAGACTGTGGAACTTAAAATTTAATTAAAGTATTTTTTCATAAGTTGAAATTTAAGCCAGGTATGGTGGCCTATGCCTGCAGTCATTCCTAGCTACTTCGGAGGCTGGGGCAGGAGGATCCCTTGAACCTGGGAGTTCAAGGCTACAGTGAGCTCAGATTGTGCCGCTGTACTCCAGCCTGGCTGACAGAGCAAGACACTGTCTGGCATAAAAACAAACAAACAAAAAAAACAAACAAAAAATAGCGGCTCTGTATGGTGGCTCACACCTTAATCCTAGCACTCTTTGGGAGGCTGAGGCAGGAGGATTACTTGAGGCCAAGAGTTCAAGACCAGCCTGGGCAACATAGCGAGACCTTATCTCTATGAAAAATAAAAACTAGCCAGGCATGATGGTGTGTATCTGTACTCCCAGCTACTCAGGAAGCTGAGGTGGGAGAATCAGTTGAGCCCCAAGAGTTTAAGACTGCAATGAGCTATGATCACACCACTGTACTCCAGCCGGGTGACTGAACAACATACTGTCTCTCTCTCTTAAAAAAAAAAATTACCCATTTAAAACATTAAATTATTTTTTTTTTCTTGTTGATTTGTTTAAATTCCTTATAGAATTTGGATTTTAGGCCTTTTCTCCCATTCTATAGGTTGTCTGTTTACTCTGTGGATATTTTATTTCACTGTGCAGAAGCTCTTTAGTTTAATTAGGTTCCACTTGTTAATTTTTGTTTTTGCTGTAATTGCTTTTGGGGACCTTGCCAAAATCTCTGCCAAAGCTTATGTCAAGAGGGTATTTTCTAGGTTTTCTTTCAGTATTTTTATACTTTGAGGTCTTACATTTAAATCTTAGTCCATCTTGAGTTAATTTTTGCATATGGTGAAAGGTAGGGGTCCAGTTTCATTCTTCTCCATATAGCGAGTCAGTTATCCCAGCATCATTTATTGAATAGGGCGTCCTTTCTCCATTGCTTATTTTTGTCACCTTTGTAGAAGATCAGATGGTTCTAGGTGTGCATCCTTATTTGTGGGTTCTGTATTCTGTTACATTCGTCTGTGTGTCTGCTTTTGTATCAATATCATGCTGTTTTGGTTACTGTAGCCTTATAGTATAGTTTAATGTCAGGTAATGTGATGCCTCTGGCTTTGTTCTTTTTGCTTAGGATTGCTTTTGCTACTTGGGCTCTTTTTTGGTTTCCTATGAATTTTACCATAGTTTTTTCTATTTCTGTAAAAAATGACATTGGTTTTTTGATAGAAATGGCACTGATTCTATAAATTGCTTTGGGTAGAATTTTAAAATGGGCAAAGGACATGAACAGACACTGCTTAAAATAAGTCATATACATGGCCAACAAACATGGAAAAATGCTTGTCGTCACTAATCATCAGAGATATGCAAATTAAAACCACAGATACCATCTCACACCAGTCAGAATGCCAATTTTTAAAAAGTTAAAAATTAATAGATGCTGGCAAAGCTGTAGAGAAAAGAGAATGCCTATACCTTGTTTGTGGGGATGTAAATTAGTACAGCCACTGTGGAAAGCAGCTTGGAGATTTCTCAAATAACTTAGAACCATTAATATCATTCAACCCAGCAATCCCATTACTGAGCATATACCCAAGTGAAAATAGATTGTTCTACTAAAAAGACACATGCACTTATATGTTCATCACAGCGCTATTCACCCTAGCAAAGACATGAAATCAACCTAGGTGCCCATCAACAATGGAGTAGATAAAGAAAATATGGTACATATACCCCATGGAATACTCTGCAGCCATAAAAAGAACAAAATCATCCGGGCACGGTGGCTCACACCTGTAATCCCAGCACTTTGGGAGGCAGAGGCAGGTGGATCACAAGGTCAAAAGACTGAGACCATCCTGGCCAACATGGCGAAACCCTGTCTCTCCTAAAACTACAAAAATTAGCCAGCTGTGGTGGTGGGCACCTGTAATCCCAGCTACTTGGGAGGCTAAGGCAGGAGAATCACTTGAACCTCAGGAGGTGGAGGTTGCAGTGGATTGCACCACTGCACTCCAGCCTGGTGACAGAGTGAGTCTCTGTCTCAAAAAAAAAAAAAAAAAGAAAATCATGTCCTTTGCAGCAACATGGATGCAGCTACAGGCCATTATCCTAAGTGATTTAATGCAGGAGCAGAAAACCAAATACTGCTTCTCACTTATAAGTGGGGGCTAAACACTGAGCTAAACACTGAGGAAGTCAAGATGGGAAGAGCAGACACTGGAGACTACTAGAGCCAGAAAGGAGGGAAGGGGGCATGGCCTGAAAAACTACCTGTTGGGTACTGTACTCATGACCTGGGTGATGAGACATCTGTACTGAAACCTCAGCATCACAAAATATACCCAGGTAACAAACCTACACATGTACTCTCTGAATCCAAAATAAAAGTAAAAAAAGAAAAATTTAAATAGCCACATGTGGCTAGTGGCTACCATATTGGGCAGTGCAGGGCTAGACAAGCCTTGTTGCCTGTGTCTGGGGTGCATGCATTACTCCCACTCCCCAGCCTGGCCCCTGCTACTTGGAGAGTCTCATACCTGGTCCACATAAAAGCCAGTTTTCAGGCTGCCACTTAGCTTTTGGTATCTGTGCCATGAAAAGAGGCAAGAGAGCAAAGAGGTTATGCCTATGTAAAAACAAAAAAAAATTAGCACCTTACTTACAACTTAGGGCACAGTAAAGCGTGTATCAAAGAAGATACTTTTATTGTCTACTGATTACCAATGATATGAGAGCCATACCCCAAACTGTGTTTAATGGAGATTTCCTTCTTTCATGTGTAATTAAATATTAACATGATACCTAAGACAAGGAATTTGATTTTTGCTGATTTGTTGCCTTATTTGTAAGTGATGGAGGTAGTGAAATGGTTTCTAACTTCTTGGAGAAAAGTCTCTGGCACGCAACATCTCCATTTATATTTGCCACAAGTTCTCTGTATCTCTGCTTCCTTTGGCTGTTTGCCAGGGGGAATGCCATTTATCTGAAGGTTTGGGGCAGGCTAGGAGGAGAAGAGGTCATTTTACTCTGCCTTTGTGACAAGGTTAACTGGTTTCACCAGGGCTAGAACAAGCCGCCATGAATGGACCCACTCATTGAGGGAAGAAGACAAATGCCTGTAGCCATGGCACTGATTCAGTTGTTGCTGAGGTCAGTAGCTGAAAGGGATGTACTAAAGGCAGGGTCAACTGGGCTGGAGTCAGGAGGAGCCCCACTGACTGCCTGGAAGGAGAGCTGAGGCTCTGAACCTTGGCTTCTAGCACTTGGCACCATAGGCCTATAAGTTACACTTACTTTTTATGAAATCACCGCTGACAAATGTTTTTGCCAAACAGGATAGAGCTGCATGTGAATTAATCAACACTCTTACTAAAATACATCAATTATCTTTTGTTTTGCTATCTGCTACTTGTATATCTGGGCATTTTCTAGAAATAGGACATGGATATTAACTCATCTTTTCTGCTTTTAATTGGCACCTGAGTAACCATGACTCACATTTTTTTTTAACCCTTTTATTTGGTAAAAAAATTTTTCTTCTTATTTTTTTTTTTTTTTTTTTTTTTTTGAGACGGAGTCTTGCTCTGTTTCTCATGCTGGAGTGCAGTGGCGTGATCTCACCTCACTGCAACTTCCACCTCCTGGGTTCATGTGATTCTCCTGCCTCAGCCTCGTGGGTAGCTGGGATTACAGGCGTATGTCACCATGCCTGGCTAATTTTTTTTGTATTTTTAGTAGAGAAGGAGTTTCACCATGTTATCCAGGCTGGTCTTGAACTCCTGACCCCCAGTGATCCACCTGCCTTGGCTTCCCAAAGTGCTGACATTACAGACATGAGCCACCATGCTGGCCAACAAAATTATTAATTGCTTTTCTTTTTGACCTTGTATTATTCTTTATTGTGGTGGTTGGCAGTTGGTGGTGGATGGGAAGAGAAAGGACATTTGTTTATATGACTCATTTATGTAAATTAAGAGAAGTTAGTGAATAACATTGTTTTCTACCACTTTTGCTTGTAATACAAAAATTGTGGGCTGGGTGTAGCGGCTCACACCTGTAATCCCAGCACTTTGGGAGGCTGAGGCTGGTGGATCACCTGAGGTCAGGAATTCAAGGCCAACCTGACCAACATGG
>CAUYLG010057933.1:0-16778 GCA_963573385.1 Cacajao melanocephalus | reverse complement strand
CCCCATGCTATCTCTCCCCAACTCCCCACCTCCCACTGTCCCTCCCCTATTTCCCCCCAGCAGACCCCAGTGTGTAATGCTCCCCTCCCTATGTCCATGTGTTCTTATTGTTCAACACCTGCCTCCCTGGAAGTTTCCCTTTTATAATTTTTCTATGCTTAGTAAAGGGAGCTTTGATTCTTTACACTCAGAGGATTATGGGGGAAAAAAATTCTTTATTCTTGAATATGCTTCTATTAATATATTCTAGCATCATGTTGGCTTTTAATACCACAATTCTATAGTCCCTCTCATGTTACTCTAAAAAAAATTATGGACATTTGCAAACCACAGCTTTGTACCGATCAATATGACAGTGTGCAAAAAAGTAAACACTATCTACACAATTTCAGCCGACAGATTTTCTTCTCTTCTTTCTTAATAACAGTGGGAAGTCTTCTGCAATAACAAGTAACATTAAAGAGACAAAGCCCAGAGAGGAGGGGCAGAAGCCTAAGATGGTGTATTTTTAGTCAGTTTGATTAAATTATGGAGATGTGAAGTTGATAATTTATTGAAGGGGAACAGGGAAGTCTATGTAAATGTTTGCAGATGAATAATTAATGTGACTTTCTTACATAACTAGGCCTTTAATTAAAGCCACTGTGAAACAAAGAAAGAACCAAAGAGCACAATTATTATAGCAGCTAATTGTAACTTTCCTATCCTAAATACTATTTGAAAGTCCATGCCTAATTTGCATCTTTAAAGGAAGATAGCCCAGACCTAGGGTGAGGGTTGCTTTTCATCCCAGTTTAACTACTTCTCTGCAAATCAAAAATCTAGGAATATATTAATGAATTTCCTCCGACTAAAATTTTACCCAAAAAGTTTCAGGATTTGTTGGGTTTTTTTCAATGTATTAATTTTCATTTTAGGGCAATATATTGATGCCTCTCAGTAACTTGGAAATACTCAATGTTTTTAAACACTAATTGTGTCATGTGTTGTTTCACCTGTTATTTACAAGAGCTGATTGAGCATTTGACTGTCTAGGGGGTATTTTTCATCTCTTTAATATTATATTCCTTATTATCTCTTTCTTTTTATCCTCATAGTCCCATATTTCATCTGTTTCTCTTTTGCTCATTTTTATTCTCCTGTTTCTGCCTTTCACTTCTAGTTTTTGTCTCCATCTTTCCATCTTCCTTGTCTGTCCTCATAATCTTATCCTTTACTTCTTTTTCCTCTACTTTTTGTTGCTCCTTGTTCTAGATATTCTTTATCCCATTCTATTTCTTTGTGCTCTACTCAATCTTTATTCTCATTATAATGACAGTAATACCTATGTGAACACTGAATCCACAAAGGCAGCACGGGTCCCTACCAGCTCCAAAGGTGACACTCCTTTGATAGAGTATTTTATATGTCTTAAGTATGGACTAAATATATATAAAGAACTGTCCCATGTCTTATGGTTCTTTTAAAAAGCTATTTCCTAACATACACTGGATTTGTATTTAGGAATTCTAGTCCTGTTTTTAACACAAACTGTATGCCCTTTGGCAAATTACTTTACCACAGGGAGCCTCAATTCCTTACTTACAAAATGAGAGTTGTTTTGGCTTTCTAAAGACCCTTTCAATTTTATGATACTGTTACTTACTTATACCCACTTCTGAATAATAGGTAGGAAGATTTAATTCTTATTCCTTCCATGGGTATTTGCTTGCCCAAATAAATCTGTGTCTGGTGGAAATTTAGAAAATATATTTTGGGACAAGAAACACTTTTTGGCCTGTGAGGCCAAGGTAAGCACAGAGAATGAAGAATAAGGACAAAAGGGAGTTTGAGGTCACAGTACACAGACTACCTAAAATGTAGGAAACTCTAATGTGAGAAATTTTAAAGCCTGATCTTTTAATTCCTCCTACATTCAGGGTTCTGAGATCCTCAGATAGAAAAACTTCCTGCTTCATTCAGTTTGCTCCAATCCTGAAATTTGACTATGTAAACACCTCCCACTTGTAATTATTTATATTCACTTTATTTATCCAGACCTCTTGTTAATTGAAATTAATGGCTTATCAAAAATAAAATCAATATAATAAGTTATAAAATGTAATAGATAAGAAAAAATGACAACATAAAAGTAAGATGAAGTGTGAGGTTAGGACATACACTTCATGCCATAATATCCTCCACACTTAACTACAGATTAGCCAGAAATTTGGCTCTGAGCTTCCTGGCAGGCAGTGCAAAGAGGAATATGATCACTTATAAAACACAGGGTCTCTAAAAGGTAAACAAACAATAGTTTATAAGCAGCAGAACTAGGTTCTAAGAACTGAGAAAATTCTTCTATAAGTATTCATACAGAAAATAATACATAATGAATTAAATCCTATCCTCAATAACATCCTTACAGTCAATACAAAAACATGTTTTATGAGTTACATCTACACTATTCTTCCACATATAAATTATGACAAAGTTCAATACTTATCTTTAAACTACATGAAGTTCAATAGCAATCATGCTCATCATTAAATATTTCAGATTAATGTCACAGTAAATTTCATTAGTTGCAATATAAAATTCAGTTTATGTTTAATCTTTTTTTTTTTTGAGTCTTACTTTGTCACCCAGGCTGGAGTGCAGTGGCACAATCTCAGCTCACTGCAACCTCCGCCTCTTGGGTTCAATCAATTCTCCTGCCTCAGCCTCCCGAGTAGCTGGGATTACAGGCGCCCACCACCATGCCTGGCTAATTTTTGTGTTTTTAGTAGAGACAGGTTTCACCATGTTATCCAGGCTGGTCTCAAACTGCTGACCTCAGGCGATCCACTAGCCTCTGCCTCTCAAAGTGCTGGGATTACAGGCGTGAGCCACTATGCCCAGCCATGTTTAGTCTTTAGTGTTTGCATGCTCAAAGATTTATAACAACAAAAAATTAAACTTTACTGAAATCTTAAGGGAAGAATCTGGGAAGTATGATTAACTTTCTCTGAAAACATCAACTTAGCATGCTTCTATGACCAAATCTACATAAACAGTAGGGTTTCCAAATATAAAACAAACAAAAATAGTTCTTTTGTCTCAAGGGAGTATAAAAAGAAAAGTATCAGTAAAGATTATACAGATTTATAATCAATTATTAGGGTTATGTTTTAGGACAAAACTATAATCAAGCAGACTAAACTGACCATTTAAATTCAAGCATAGAACCATAAGCTATGGGTTCTTTCATTGATTGCCCCAGATAATTACTTTCATAGACTAATTTTTTCTTTTTTTTTTAGACAGCATCTCACTTCTGTTGCCCAGGGTGGAATGCAGCGACATGATCTTGCTGCAGCCTTGACTTCCTGGGCTCAGCCCACCTCAGCCTCCCGAGGAGCTGGGACTACAGAAACATGCCACCATGCCCAGCTATTTTTATGCATTTTTAGTGGCAATGGGGTTTTGCCATGTTACCCAGGCTGCTCTCGAACTTCTGAGCTCCAGAAATCCTTCTGCCTCAGCCTCCCAGAGTACTAGGACTGGCCAGACTATTTCTATGTAGCAGTTTATTCCCAACTCCTTTCCTATCCCTCCTGGGAATAACTGATCTAATTGATCTATAGGACAAACACTCTTACCACAAAGATCACACACACACACACACACACACACACACACACACACACAGTCATGTACCACATATAATGATGTTTCAGATAACAGGCCTCCTGTATGATAATGGTCCCGTAAGATATAATAGAATTGAAAATTTTCTATTGCGTAGAGACACTAGCCCTGTAACATCTTAGTGGAACATATTATTCACCAGTTCGTGTAAACAAACCTACTGCACTGCTATTCATATGATAGCACACACAATTATGTGCAGTATACAGTATTTGCTAATGACAAACTACTAAGTTAATTGTTTATGTATTTATCATACTGTTTTTGATCATTATTTTAGAGTATACTCCTTCTATTTATTTATTTTAATTTAATGTAAGCAGCCTCAGACAGGCCTTTCAGGAGTTATTTCAGAAGAAGGCATTGTTATCACAAGAGATGACAGCTCTCTGTGTGTTATTGCCCCTGAGGACCTTCCAGTGGGACAAAATATGGAGGTGGAAGACAGTAATATTGATGATCCCGACCCTGTGTAGGCCTAAGCTAATACATGCGTTTGTGTCTTTATTTTGAACAAAATTTTTAAAAGTAGAAAAATGGAGGAGGGGACAAGATGGACAACTAGATACAGCCAGGAAGTGCTGCTCCTTTAGAGAAAGACAAGGATTTTGTCTAAACCAAAATAATTTGAACAGGTCTTTGGAGAGAAAACAACAAATGTGGATGATGAAAAGTCACAGACACTGAGGCTGAAGGCAAGGAAGCTGGGAAGCTGGGAATCTCAAGTAGGGTGGCTGAAGGCTAGGGCCGGTTCCCTGCCTTGAACTGCGCTTGGGGAAAGGGTGAGTGAAGAAGATGGGGTATTTCCCACTTGCACCACGGACCTCTGGGATCCTACCTGCAGGACCTCCCACAGCCCCCATGGATGTTTGAGCTGGCAGGGGCATTTCCCCAGAGATTAGATGGAGATGGACCTGCAGCAAGCATGTGTAAAGCAGTTCCACTGGAGCCCAGCCATAAGCTCCCACCCCCACCTGAGGCTGCCCATCTCCCTCTCGAGGGTCTAGCCCCAGCTAAACACCAGGAAGAAAGCAGGGCTTGCTTCCACGTGGGACTGGTGCACATCTGTCCTGTAGTCCTGCCTGCCCACCAGCCCCTTCCAGGGCTCTTCCCTAGCTGCCCTGAAGAAGCGTGCACACAGTACAGGCTCTACTGCCCAGCCTGTGCTGTGCTGGCAGTCTGTGAGCCCCTCATATCCCTCGGTGCACCCAGAACCCAGCCCTGAGAGTCGGGAGGAGGGAGCTGCAAGCAGGTCCTGGTGTTCCAGGGTTGTGGCCAGTGGCTCTGGACTGCCAAGACAGGATCTGTGCCAGGCACTTGAGCGGGGGAGGAGCCCATATTCTCAGAAAGCTGAGAGGGCTGAGTCGCACAGATTGGCAGGCTGGTGTGGAACCTAGGCATGCCTCCTTCCACAGGGCTTGCCTGATAAGGGTGTGGCCTATCTCTCTACTAGACCTCTTCTCGAGGGAGCCTCGTGGCCCAGAAGACCTAATAACAACAACAAATTGTGGGGACAGTGCCAATGATGGATGGGAAGTGGCTCCGCCAAGGCTCAAGAGTGGAGCTGGTGAGGAGGTCACCTCTGTCCACCTCATACCACAACACAGGTGCAAACGTAAGGATACACAAAGAAGACGCAAGGCTGAGTAACAACCTATCTGCCGCCCATTGTCTCAAGTGTCACCTATTGGATTGTAGCCCAATCTACAATGTCAAAAAAATAATTCTCCCACCTGTGAAACTAAGGGCAAGAATTCAACAAAGACCCTGTACAAAGCTTTAGCCCTCTGAAAACTTCCATAAATGAAGCCAACTGACTGTACTCAACTTATACCACAGTTAAAAAATAAAAATCATCACAGTGAGATGGAATCCGTGCAAGAACTCTGGCATTTCAAAAAGCCAGAGTGTCCCGTTACCTCCAAATGAGCCCACTAGCTCCCTAGCAATGGTTCTTACCCAATCTGAAATGTCTGAAATAACAGACATGAAATTCAGAATCTGCATGGCAAGGAAGCTTATCGACATCCAGGAGAAAGTTGAAACTCAATCCAAGGAAGACAAACAATCCAGTAAAATGATTCAAGGGCTGAAAGATGAAACAGCCTTTTTAAGAAAGACCCAAACTGAATTTCTTTAGCTGAAAACTTCATTAAAAAAATTTCATAATACAATTAAAAGTATTAACTGCAAAATAGAGCAAGCTGAGGAAAGGATCTCAGAGCTTAAAGACCAGTTCTGTTAGTGGTGGAGGGTGTCCAGGTTCTTGGAGTCTTGAACAAAGAATTGGACAAAAGGTACAAACAAAGAAAGGAACGAAGGGTTTTATTGAAAATGAAAGTACACTCCACATTGTGGGAGCAGGCCTAAGCATAGGGGCTCAAAGGCCCTGTTACAGAGTTTTAGTGAGTTTAAATACCCTCTACTTGGGGTACGCCCTATGTAAATGAAGAGGATGAAGTAGTGTTACAGTTACAAAGTCACTTATGGCCTATGCCCTATGGAGAGGGTATTTGCTGTTATAGCTGAAGTGTGAATTGGCCTTATGTTCCTTGCCTCCAGACCCTATTTTCTTGCCTCAGTTCTTCGAATTGGTTCAGTCAGACAAAAATACAGAACTTTAAAAAATGAACAAAATCTCTGAGAAACAAGGGATTATGTAAAGAGTCCAAATCTATGACTTAGTGACATTCCTAAGAGAGAAGGAGAGAGAATAAGTAACTTGGAAAACATATTTGAGGATTCAATCCACAGGAATTTCTCTAATCTTGCTAGACAGGTTGACATGCAAATATATGAAATACAGAAAACCCTGGCCAGATACTATACAAGTCACCATCCCCAAGGAACAATGTCATCAGATTCAGCAAGGTCAACACAAAAGAAAAGGTCCAAGTTGGAGGGGGAGAAAAAAAAAGAAGAAATCTTAAAGATAGCTAAAGAGAAAGGTCAGAACACCTACAAGGGTAGGGGAACGCCATCAGACTAGCAGCAGACCTCTCAGCCAGAACTTAATGAGCCAGAAGAGATTGAGGGCCTATTTTCAGCACTCTTAAAGGAAAGAAATTCCAACTAAGAATTTCATATCCCACCAAACTAAGCTTAATAAGTGAAGAAGAAATAAAATTCTGCTAGGACAAGCAAATGTTGAGGGAATGTGTTTCAACAAGACAAGCCTTACAAGAAGTCTTTAAGGGAGTGCTAAACATGGAATCCAACACCTGCTACCACAAAAGCAAACTTAAGCACCTAGCCCACAGGTACTATAAAGCAACTATTCAGTCAAGTCTGCATAACAACCAGCTAACAATATGATGACAGGATCAAAATCATGCGTATCAATACTAACCTTAAATGTAAAGGGGCCAAATGCCCCACTTAAAGGAAAAAAGAGGCAGGCAGAATAAAACGACAACACTCGACTATCTGTTGTTTTCAGGAGACATATCTCACATGTAATGATACCCTCAGGCTCAAAGTAAAATCATGGAGTAAATCTTCCATGCAAATGGAAAGCAGAAAAAGAGAGCAGGAGTTATATCAGATAAAACAGACTTTAAAGCGATAAAAATTAAGAAGGACAACATGGAAAACAGTGTGGAGATTCCTTACAGAACTAAAAGTAGACCTACTGTTTGATCCAGCAATCACACTAGTAGGTATCTGCCCAGAAGAAAATAAGTCATTACATGAAAAAGATACTTGCACATGCATATTTACAGCAGCACAATCTGCAATTGCAAAAACATGGAACTAGCCCAAATGCCCATCAATCAATCACTCAACCAAGTGGATAAAGAAAATGTTTTACATACATATATATATACACACACACCATGGAATACTACTCACCCATAAAAAGGAATGAAATAATGACATACACAGCAAAATGAAATAATGACATACACAGCAACCTGCATAAAATTGAAGATTATTATTTTAAGTGAAGTAACTCAGAAATGGAAAACCAAACATCGTATGTTCTTATTCATACATGGAAAATAAACTACGAGGACGCAAAGGCATAAGAATGATGCACTGAACTTTGGGGACTCAGGGGAAAGAGTGAGGGATGGCAAGGGATAAAAGACTATACACTGGGTACAATGTACACTGCTTGGGTGATGGGTGTACTAAAAATCTCAGTAATCACCACTCAAGGACTTACTTATGTAACCAAATACCACCTGTTCCCCAAAAACCTACTGAAATAAAATTTTTTAAATAATAAACTAGGAAATGATTAAGAAGGACAATGAAGGGCATTACATAATGATAAAGGGTACAATCTAACAAGATGCCTTAACTATCCCAAATATATATGCACCCAACATTGGAGCACCAAGATTCATAAAACAAGTCCTTCTTGGCATACAAAAAGACTTAGACAACTATACAATAATTGTGGGAGACTGCCACACCCCACTAACAATGTTAGATGAATCACTGAGGCAGAAAACTAACAAACTTGCGACTTAAACTTGACACTTGATCAATTGGACCAAATAGACATCTACAGAATACTCCACCCAAGAACCACGGAATATACATTCTTCTTATCTGCACATGGAACATGTTCTAAGATTGACACGTGCTCAGTCATAAAGCAAGTCTCAATAAATTCAAAAAAATTAATATCATACAAGGAATACTCTTGGACCATGGTGAAAAAATAAACCCAGAAGTCAATAGCAAGAAGATCTCTCAAAACTATACAAATACATGGAAATTAAACAACTTACTCCTAAATAACTCCTGGGTGAACACTGAAATTAAGGCAGGCATTTTTAAATTCCTTGAAATTAATGATAATAGACACACCACTTATCAAAATTTCTAGTATGCAGACAAAGCAATAAGAGGAAAGTTTTGTAGCCCTAAACACCTTCATCAAGAAGTCAGAAAGATCTCATATTAACAATCTAATTTTTCACCTAAAGGCACTACAAAAAAGGAGTACAAACCAACACAAAAGCTAGCAGGAGAAAAGAAGAAACAACTAAGATTTGAGAAGAACTTAATGAAATTGACATGCAGAAATCCATACAAAAGATCAATGGAACAAAGAGTTCTTCAAAAAATAAATAAGATTGATAGACTGCTAGCTAGATTAACAAAAAAAATAAAAAAGAAGATCCAAATAAGCACAATCAGAAATAGCAAAGGCAGTATTACAACGGATCCCAAAGAAATACAAAAGATCCTCAGAGATTCCTGTGAATAACTCTATGCACACAAAGTAGAAAATTTAGAGGAAAAGGATAAATTCCTGGAAGCACACAAACTCCTAAGATTGAATCAGGAAGAGACTGAAACTGTGAATAGACCGATAACAACTTCTAAAATTGCACCAATAATAAGGAACCTACCAACCATAAAAAGCCCTAAACCAGATGGATTCTACTGACATACAAAGAATAACTGATACCAATTCTGCTGAAACTATTCAAAAAATCGAGTAGTAGGCGCTCCTCCCTGACTAATTCTCTGAAGCCACCATCAGCCTGACACAAAAATCTGGCAGAGACTCAATGAAAAGAGAAAATTTCATACCAATACCCCTAATTAACATAGATGCAAAAATCCTCAACAAAATACTAGCATACCAAATCCAACAGCACATCAAAAAGTTAATATACTACAATCAAATAGGCTTTATTCCTGGGATAGAAGGCTGGTTCAACACATACAAACCAATACATGTCTCACCACATAAACAGAATCAAAAGCAAAAACCACATGATCATCACAATAGACAGAAAAACCTTTCAATAAAATATAATATTCCTTCATGATAAAAACCCTCAACAGAAGAGGCATCAAAGAAAACATACCTCAAAAAAGTAAAAGCTATCTATGACAAACCCACAGCCAACATCATACTGAATGGGCAAAAGCTAGAAGCATTCTCCTTTAGAACTGGAACAAGATGAGGATGCCTACTCTCACCACCCCTGTACAACATAGTACTAGAAGTCCTAGCCAGAGCAATCAGACAGGAGAAAGAAACAAAAGCCATCAAAATAGGAGACAAAGTCAAACCCTCTCTTTGCTAATGCTATGATTCTATACCTGGAAAACACTGAAGACTACCAAAAGACTCCCAGACTGATAAGCTAAATCAGTAAAGTCTCAAGATACAAAATCAGGCTGGGTGCAATGGCTAACACCTATAATCCCAGCACTTTAGGGGGTCAGGGTACGTGGATCACCTGAGGTTGGGAGTTCAGGATCAGCCTGGCCAATATGGCAAAACCCTGTCTCTACTAAAAATACAAAAATTAGTGAGGCCCAGTGGCGCTTGCCTGTAGTCCCAGCTACTCAGGAGGCTGAGGCAGGAGAATCACTTGAACCCAGGAGGCAGAGGTTACAGTGAACTGAGATCATGACACTGCACTCCAGCCTGGGCAACAGAGCCAGACTCTATCTCAAAAACATACAAACAAAAAATGATACAAAATCAATGTATAAAAATCAGTAGTATTTCTATATACTGACAATCTCCAGGATGAGAGTGAAATAAAAACACATTTACAATGCCATAAAGAAAATGAAATTCCTAGGAATACAGCTAACCAAGGAGTTGAAAAGAAACTACAAAGGAAAACTAAAAATCACTGCTGAAAGAAAACAGAGATAACACGAATAAATGGAAAAACATTTCATGCTCATGGATTGGAAAAATCAACATTGTAAAAATAGTCATACTGCCCAAAGCAATTTACAGATTCCAGGCTATTCCTATCAAACTACCAACATCACTCTTTGCATAATTAGAAAAAACTACTCTAAAATTCATATGGAACAACAAAAACAAAAAATCCACATAGCCAAAGCAATTCAAAACAAAAAGAACAAAGCTAAGGCATCAAACTACCTGACTTTAAACTACACTACAAAGCCACAATAACCAAAACAATTTGGTACTGGTACAGAAACAGACATACAGACTAATGGAACAGAACAGAAAACTCAGAAATAAGGCCACACACCTACAACCATCTAATCTTTGACAAGGTTGACAAAAACAAGCAATGGGAAAAGAATTCTCTATTTAATAAATTGTGCTCAAATAACTGGCTAGCCATATTCAGAAGATTAAAGGTTGACGCCTATCTTATATCATATACAAAAATTAATTCAAAATGGATCAAAGATTTAAATGTAAGTCCTCAAACTATAAAAATCCTGGAAGACAACCTAGGAAATACTCTTCTGAACATTGGCCTTGGCAAAGAATTTTTGGCTAAGTTCCCAAAAGCAACTATAGAAAAAAAAAATTGACAAGCAGGACCTAATTAATGAGCTTCTGCACCAACAAAGTAAACAGATGGCCTACAGAATGGAAGAAGATGTTTGTAAATTCTGCATCTGACAAAGATCTAATATCCAGAATCTACAAGGAACTTAATTAAAAAAAACCTATTTAAAAATGGGCAAAGGACATGAATAGACACTTCTCAAAAGAAGACATACAAGTGACCAATAAACATGAAAAAATGCTCAGCATCACTAGTCATCAGAGAACTGTCAATCAAAACCACAATGAGATGCCATCTCACACCAGTCAGAAGGACTATTCTTAAAAAGACAAAAAACAACAGATTCTGGCAATGCTGAAGAGAGACAGGAATGCTTCTACCCTGTTGATGGGAATGTAAATTAGTTCAACTACTGTGGAAAGCAGTCTGAAGACTTCTCAAAGAACTTAAAAGAGAACTACTATTTGACCCAGAAATCCCGTTACTGTGTATATAGCCAAAAGAAAACAGATCCTTCTGCCAAAAAGACATACTCACTCGTATTGTATATTGCTGTGCTATTCACAATAGCAAAGACATAAAATTAACCCAGGTGGCCATCAATGGTAGATTGGATTAAACAAATGTGGTACATATACACTATGGAATACTACACAGCCATAAAAAAGAATGAAGTCGTATCCTTTCATTCTTAGTATTATGGCCTCCAACTCCATAATACTAAGCTGGAGGCCATAATACTAAGCAAGTTGATGGAGGAAAAGAAAAATCAAATACTGCATGTTCTCAACTTACAACTGGGAGCTAAACATTGAGCACACATGGACATAAATATGGGAACAGACATTGCAGACTACTAGAGGAAGAAGTGAGTGTCAGCTTGGGTTGCAAAACATCCTATTAGATACTGTGCTGATTACCTGGGTGATGGGATCAATATTCTAAACCTCAGCATCACACAACATTTCCATGAAATTTATTTCCATGTAAAATAAATATTGAATGTTTTCTAAAAAGTAGAAAAATAAAATAAAAAATTTAAAAATAGAAAAAAGCTTACAGAGTAATAACATAAAGAAAATGTCTTTATATAACTATACAATGTGCTTGTGTTTTTTTCTTTTTTTTTTTTTTTTTTGGTTTTGTTTTTTGGTTTTAGGTTTTGGGTAAGTTTTTTGTTTGTTTGTTTTTATATGAAACACAGTCTTACTCTGTCACCCAGGCTGCAGTGCAGTGTCGCAATCTTGGCTCACCGCAACCTCCGCCTCCTGGGTTCAAGTGCTTCACAAGCCTCAGCCTTTTGAGTATGTGGGATTACAGGTCTGCACCACCATGCCCTGTGTTTGTGCTAAGTGTAAGCTTAGTGATATAAAGGAGTAAAAAAAATAAAATTAAAAAGTTTCTGAAGTAAAAATACTACAGTAAGCTAAGATTAAACAAAGTTAAAGAAAATTAATAAATTTAGTGTAGCCCGAGTGGTGAACTTTCTTTTCCTTCCTTCCTTCCTTCCTTCCTTCCTCCCTTCCTTCCTTCCTCCCTCCCTCCCTCCCCTTTCTTTCTTTCTTTCTTTCTTTCTTTCTTTCTTTCTTTCTTTCCCTTCCCTCCTGCCCTCCTGCCCTCTCCCCCCCCCTCTCTCTCTCTCTCTCTCTCTCTCTCTCTCTCTCTCTCGTCTCACTATCATCCAAGCTGGAGTGTAGTGGTGCAATCTCGGCTCACTGCAACCTCAGCCTCCTGGGTTCAAGCAATTCTCCTTTCTCAGCCTCCCAATTAGCTGGGGTTATAGGCATGTATCACCATGCCTGGCTAATTTTTGTATTTTTAGTAGAGATGGACTTTCTCCATGTTGGTCAGGCCGGTCTTAAACTCCTGACCTCAGATGATCCACTCATCTCGGCCTCCCAAAGTGCTGGGATTACAGGTATGAGCTACCATACCCAGCCACGGACACTGTTTCTAAAGTCTACAGTAGTGTATGGTAATGTCCTAGGTCTTCATTTTCACTAACACACTAACTTACCTAGAGTAACTTCTAGTCCTGCAAGCTCCATACAGGTATACCATTTTTTAATCTTTATACCATATTTTTGTTGTACTTTTTCTATGTTTAGATAAACTAATACTTACCATTTTGATACAATTGCCTACAGTACTCAATACAGTAACATGCTATACAATTTTGTAGCACAGGATCAATAGGCTAGGTGTTTAGTAGGGCTATACCATCTAGGTTTGTGTGAGCATATAGCCTACGTGTATTGTAGACTATCACATCTAGGTTTCTGTAAGTACACTCTATGATGTTTAAACAATGACAAAATTGTCTAACAATGCATTTCTCAGAGACTACCACTGTCATTAAGTAACAGATGACTGTACATTAAAATGTCAACACAAAAAAATCAAAATAAAAGAAATCAACACAAAGGTATATTTAAAATGTGAATAACAGAAAATGCCCTATCGAACAATGTGCACAGTGATAACATCACAGAAGACACTAAAGATTGCTGAGCTACCTCTGCCTGCAATGCTTATCTATGTCTTCAATCATTACCACTGTATTTTTTTGGACACTTCCCAGGGATTACACTACATCAGCTTCATGTCAATGGAATGAGCTCAGACTGACCCAAACACACTACCATGGAGAAGTCCCTGAAGAAGCTGTTGGCCATTCAGTATGCGGACCTCTGAGACCTCCCACTCTTTTTTTTTTTTTTTTAACCAGACCATTAAACTTATTCTGGTTGAAAACACTTCTTAGGAAAAATTTGTGTCTGCAAATGACTATACCCAACCACATTTTAGGATGACAAATCTTTAATAACCACCAGGTATCTTCAATATCAATACTGAAAGCAAAGTAGTGTCCTCCCCATTAATTTGAGGCTAAGCAGCCGTTTATTTCCCTCTACCTTTCAGAAAGTTCACTAGATATTTTCATAAAGCTTTGACAGTCAAAAAGCCCAAATTCCTTTTCCTCATGGGAGGTTACTTCAGGGGTCTGACATCATCAGAGGTAAAGACAGATTCCTAATGCCAGCAAACAAATCATCTGCCTTTGAGCTTTTTCAGTGTAGGGTCTATGGTTTATTCAACTCTCTGACTCTTGTATCCAACTCATACTGCGTGGCACAAATAGTAGGCCCAAAAGAAGGCTGAATTGGCTATATGAATAATTTATCATGAAAAATAGAATATCCAAGAGCATTTATACATCTCAGCTAATCAATATGAGCACTTCTAAGGGAGAAATCCAATTAAGATCAGAAGATAGCCTAGATACAATCAGAAAACATGATCTTAAGAGATTTTGAGAGACATTTTCGTAAAGGTGGAGTATCTTGGTAAATCACCTCATGAGGTATAACATATAGCAGAAATATACTGGCCACGCTAATGATATTAATAGTACCACAAGGTATTCCTATAAATCACAACATACAAATGGGTAGTCGGGAACCACTAACAGCCAGAAAACCTGTATAGTATTAGCATTTGTTTGGTAGGAAAGATAAAGAAGCAATTAGGCACCTTCTGACAGTTATAACAACAGAATCCTTTTATCAGTTCACATCTTCCAGGAAGGAGAGGATGAAAAAGAGGAGTGCTAGAGAAGGGTGGAACAAAGAGAGAAACTGCTGTTGAGTGCAATCAAAATTGAACAGAACAGGAGAAAAGGAACAATAATATCTACTCCAAAGTAGCATAGGTGAACAAAGCCAGAAAAATCTCAGAGAGCAAGTCTCTATATTTTTAACACCACATAAAGGAAGGAGTTCTGTAACATTATGAAAAACTTTCCTGAAACTCACCCTATTCCAAAAGTTTAGAAAAAGTAATTTCACATTGATAAATGAGCTAAAGAAAAGCACCAAAGTAAAAACTCCAACAAAATTGGTATTTGGAAATGACAATAAGAAGCTGAATCTGATACATACACACTTTGGATGGCTCATGCTCATATCTGAGAATGTATAATCTTTATTTATGTTCTTCACACTAAGTACCATAGACTATAAAAAAAAATCTGGTGCAAAGAGAATATACACCATATTTCCAAGAATTGAACAATGAACCAAGTAGATATACAAGGAATTACCAAGAGAGCTAAAACATTCACAGGGTAGCTTTGCATGACTCTGTTGTTTGACATGGTACGGGTGACCTTAGTGTCAGCCTAAAAATCCACATTCATTCTTCAAGTCTCAGCTAAAATATCAGTTTACTTTCTCGAGGCAGAATATAGTCAGGGATTGTGAAGTGTCTAGGATTTTACCCTACTTACAAGCTAACAAATTAACCTATTACTGTTCATGGATCCTCGCAGAAGACATGAGATTCCTAGACAGAGACCAAGGATTTCATTACTTACAGCAAAAGTAGTAGCCAAAGCTTCATGTTCATGCCAGTTCCTCACATCCTCCAAGTATCACAGAAAAAAACAACATGAGTCAGGGACAGTGGCCTACACATGCAGTAGGTTGCCTTAGAGGAGAGAAACACTAAACTTGGAGATTCAGCACTATTACAGTAAGCAGTAAGCAAGTGTACTCTTTGGGGGGAAGACATTACCTTATCCCTCAAGGTTGTATGCTGCAAACCCAATCCTGAGAATGGCTTAGGCAGAGATAAATCAGAAGCTTTCATTCTTAGTATACCCCGAAGGAGTATATGGGGATACTCAAAGCCCATGGAAAATTGCATCTTATAAACTTCTTTATTTTTTACGTATCTTATATTGTGTTCTAACTATCCACTTACATGTCTTTCTTTTCAAGTATACTTAGAACTCCTTAAGGATGAAAACTGTTTTACTTATTTATTTATATTTAACTCCCGCAACTACCTAGCACATGTTTATTAGTAGAAACTCTAAGAAAACAATGGATGTATTGAATTAACTCTATCATGGTTATGGTGACTTAGCTTTCAAGCATCTCCTTGATGGGAGGGTACCTACTGGTGGGCATACTCATCCTCAAGGCTTTATTAACTGGTCTACCCCTTATGGCCCAGGCTTTGGGGCATACCCGTGGAAGTGGGAAACATGGCTCTGACTTCAAGTAGAATATATATATTATATATATACATACATATATATACACACACACATATATATACATATATACATTCACGCACATATATCCATATATACATACACATACACACACACACACATATAAAGCCATATACATATATATGGCCGTAAATTCTTAAAATGGAATGTAATCTACATTAATGATAATACAGTCCAGAAATGACAAGGAATCTTCAAATGGAGAAAAGCAACTGAACTACACTACTTCATCCTGAGACTCTTTCCATGCCTTTGAATCTTCTTGCAGATTACTAATGCCATCATCATATTTGCCTCGGGGTTGTGAAGTTGTGCTACTTTGTATTTAACTCTCTACCCCATGCTGTGAAAGTATATCTTTTCTTTGTGCCCAGTAGCACACTGGGAAAAGACTAGAAATTCAAACATGCCTCAACTAAATGGTAAGGCATATCAAAAGGGAAACAGAGTATCACAGTCTTTGATTGGTTTATGCAAATTATAACTACCTCTCTCTTGCCGGCCCAATTTCATCTTTTAAAGACTTAGGCAGGAGAGAGATCCAAGATGGCCGATTAACAACAGCTCAGGATTGTAGCTCCCAGTGAAAGCGCAGAGAGCGAGTGGACGCCGCACTTTCAGACGAGTTTCTGTGGCCCACAAACTGGGAGATTCTCGGCGGAGGAGCCACACGGGTCGCGCGACTCTTTTGGCCGGTGCAGCAGTTTTGCCGGTGCCCCGGTGTGGCACGGCGCGGCGCAGCGCTTCTCAGTGCGGAGTATACGCGA
>CAUYLG010057927.1:0-17861 GCA_963573385.1 Cacajao melanocephalus | reverse complement strand
TTATGTGTCTTGGGGTTGCTCTTCTTAAGGAATATCTTTGTGAAATTCTCTGTATTTCCTAGATTTGAATGTTGGACTGCCTTGCTAGGCTTGGGAAGTTTTCCTGGATAATATCCTGGAGCATGTTTTCCAGCTTGGATTGATTCTCCTCATCACACTCAGGTACACCAATCAAGCACAGACTAGGTCTCTACACATAATCCCATATTTCTTTGAGGCTTTGTTCACTACTTCTCATTCTTTTTTCTCTTGTCTTGCCTTCTCTTTTTATTTCATTGAGTTGATCTTCAATCTCTGATATCATTTCTTCTGCTTCATCGATTTGGCTATTAAAACTTGTGTTTGCTTCACATAGTTCTCATGCTGTGCTTTTCAATTCCATCAAGTATTTTATGTTCTTCTCTAAGCTGATTATACTATTTAGCATTTCATCTAACCTTTTTTCAAGGTTTTTAGTTTCTTTGCATTGGGTTAGGATGTCTTCCTTTAGCTTCGAAAAGTTTGTTATTACCCATTTTCTGAAGCCTGTTTCTGTCAATTCATCGTACTCTTTCTCAGTCATGTTGCATTCCCATGTTGATAAGGAGCTGTGATTCCTTGAAGGAGAAGAGGCGTTCTGGTCTTTGATGGTTTCATCTTTTTTACGCTGTTTTTTTTCCCATCTTCGTGGATTTACCTGGCTCTGATCTCAGGGAGCTGCTTGATGTGGTCGCTTGTCTGCCTGTGGAGGTGCTACTGGGTTTCCAATGACTCCTTCAGATTACTAAGTAGGCTTCCTGTGTCTTTTTTGTTTACACTGGGAGGTTCTGCCTGCCTCTTCCGCTGACCTGGAGGCACTGCTGGGTGGTCAAGAACACCATCCCGTTGCTATGTAGGCTTCCTGTGTTTTTTGTTAAAACATGAAGCTTAGTCCCACCTCTTTAATGGTGGGTTGGCCTTTCCTCCACAGAGCTGGATCATTCAGTGTTCAGCTCAGACTGAGGCACTGGCTGCGCAACCTGCCAGAGTTAGTGCTTCAGCCCTCTGGAGTTTGTGAGGGAGGGTAGGGACCCACCCGGCCGCACCTGTCTGTCTTGCCGCTTTCAGCTCCCTCTCTCTCCAGGCAGGGGGAAGGGGCGATAGCTCGGTTCGCAAGCTCTGCTGGCTGGCTCATGGGCTTATGTGTTTGCTTAGATCTGTGCAACCATTATTAAACTGTGCAACAATTATTAAGTGGTGTCCTGGATTATTATTCAACTCTGTGCTTATAATTCCTGGTGCTTGACTGGCAAAGATCCCCTGTTCTGTGTATTGCTGAGGCTTTGGGGAAGCGCTGTATCTGGACCAGGCTGCTGGAGGGGGAGCCTCCGACTCAGTGGTCAGATGCACTTTCTGGGTGAAGCAGCACCCCTCCCTACCTCAGTCTGCTCTGCCTGGGCTTTGCTCACCATCCCACTAAACTGGTTGAAATGTACCTGGTACCTTGGTTGGAGCTAGGAGATCTCTCGATTTCTGCGTCTCTCTTGCTGGGTGTTGTGCACCAGAGTTGTGTCTATTTGACCATCTTGTTCCTTTATCACCTTTTTACTTTCTTAATGGTGTCTTAAAACATAAATTCTTTCATTTTTAAGTGGCCCAGTTTGTCAGTTATTTCCTTTATGATTAATCCTCATGTCCTGTTTAAGCTATCTTGTCTACTATAAGTTCATAAACTTGTTCCCTCAAATTTTATTATAAAAGCTTTATTTTACCTTAACATTTAGATATGCAATCAATTCAGAAGTGACATATAAGAGTAGTTTGGGTAGAGATCAAAAATCATTTTTCTTTATTCTATATGAAAGTCTAGTATGTGTAGAGTTATTTCCAAACTTTATTCTGTTTAACTTGCTTGTTTCCTTGGCGAATATCATACTAACCAAATTATTATAGCTTTACAGTAAATATTAAGATGTGGTAGTATCTGTTTCTCAGAGTAGTTGTTCTGCAAGATTGTCTTAGCTCTTCTTCTCCTTCTTCATATACATTTTGAAAACATAATAGTTCTATTTTGTTTTCAAAGGAATTTCCATACTGTTCTCCACAGTGGCTAAACTAATGTACATTTCCACCAACAGTGTATGAGGGCTCCCCTTTCTCCATATCCTCACCAGCATCCATTATTGCTTGTCTTTAGGATAAAAGCCATTCAAACTGGGGTGAGATGGCATCTCATTGTAGTTTTGATTTGCATTCCTCTAATAATTACTTATGTTTAGCATTTTTTTATATACTTGTTGGTCAGTTGTATACCTTCTTTTTTCAGCTGATTTGCTCACTTCTTAATCGGATTTTTCTTTTAACGATTGAATTGTTTGAGTTTCTTGTATATTCTGATATTTATCTCTTGTCAGATGAATAGTTTTCAAATACTTTCTCCCATTTTGCAGGATTTCTCTTCATTCTGTTGATTGTTTCCTCTACAATATATAAGCTTTTAAGACTGATATAATCCCATTTGTCTATTTGTCTATTTTTGTTTTCCTTGCTTGTGCCTTTGAGGTCTTCTCCATAAAATCTTTACCCAAGAAAATTTCCTGAAACATTTATGTTTTTGTCCACCAGTTTCACAGTGTTGGGCATTACATTTTTTTTTAGTCCATTTTGTGTTGATTTTTGTATATGCTAAGAGACAGGGGTGTTTTACTTTTTGCAAATGGATATCCAGTTTTTCCAGCACTATGTTTTTTTTTTATTTGCAGATGGCAATTTTTAAATTTTAAGTTCTGGAATATATGTGCAGAACCTGCAGGTTTGTTACACAGGTATACATGTGACATGGTGGTTTGCTGTACCTATCAACCTGTCATCTAGGTTTTAACCCTGCATGCATTAGGTATTGGTCCTAATGCTCTCCCTCCCCTTATCTGCCATCCCATGACAGGCCCTGGTGTGTGATGTTTCCCTCCCTGTATCCATGTGTTCTCATTGTTAAACTCCCCCCTACGAGTGAGAACGTGTGGTGTTTGCTTTTCCGTTCCTGTGTTAGTTTGCTGAAGATGATTGTTTCCAGCTTCACGTTCCTGCAAAGGACATGAATTCATTCCTTTTTGTGGCTGCATAGTATTCCATGGGGTATATGTGCCACATTTTCTTTATCCAGTCTATCATTGACGAGCATTTCGGTTGGTGCCAAGTCTTTGCTTCTGTAAATAGTGCTGCAATAAATATACGTGTACATGTGTCTTTATAGTAGAATTATTTATATTGCTTTGGGTATATAAGTAATGGGATTGCCGAGTCAAGTGGAATTTCTGGTTCTAGATCCTTGAGGAATAACACACTGTTTTCCACAATGGTTGAACTAATTTACACTCCCACCAGCAGTGTAAAAACATTCCTATTTCTCTAAAGCCTTGCCAGCATCTGTGGCTTCCTGACTTTTAAATGAGTGCCATTCTAACTGATGTGAGATGGTATCTCATTAGGTTTTTTGCATTTCTCTAATGAACAGTGATAATGAGCCTTTTTTCATGTTTGTTGTCCACATAAATGTCTTCTTTTGAGAAGTGTCTGTTCATACCCTTTGCCCACTTTTTGATGTGGTTTTTTTTTCTTATAAATTTGTTAAAGTTCCTTATAGATTCCGGATATTAGAACTTTGTCAGATGGGTAGCTTGCAAAAATTTTCTCCATTCTGTAGGTTGCCTGTTCACTCTGATGATAGTTTCTTTGGCCATGTGGAAGCTCTTCAGTTTAATTGGATCTCATTTGTCAATTTTGGCTTTTGTTGCAATTGCTTTTGGTGTTATAGTAATGAAGTCTTTGCCCATTCCTATGTCCTGAATGGTAATGGCTAGGTTTTCCACTGGGGGTTTTTTGGTTTTCGCTTTTACATTTAAGTCTTTGATCCATCTTGAGATAATTTTTGCATAAGGTGTAAAAAAAGGGATCCAGTTTCTGTTTTCTGCTTGTGGCTAGCCAGTTTCCCCAGCACCATTTATTGAATAGGTAATTCATTCCCCATTGCTTGTTTTTATCAGGTTTATTGAAGATCAGATGGTTGTAGATGTGTGCTGCTATTTCTGAGGTCTCTGTTGTGTTCCACTGGTCTACATAACTGTTTGGTACCAGTCCCATGCTGTTTTGGTAACTGGAGCATTGTAGCATAGTTTGAAGTGAGGTAGCACGATGCCTCCAGTCTTTTTGCTTAGGATTGTCTTGGCTATATGGCCTCTTTTTTGGTTCCATATGAAATTCAAAGAATTTTTTTTCTAGTTCTGTGAAGAAAGTCAATGGCAGCTTGATAGGAATATCAGTGAATCTATAAATTATTTTGTATAGTATAGCCATTTTCACGATACTGATTCTTCCTATTCATGAGCATAGAATGTTTTTCCATTTGTTTGTATCCTCTCTTATTTCTTTGAGCAGTGGTTGTAGTTCTCCTCGAAGAGATCCTTCACATCCCTTGTAAGTTTTATTCCTTAGGTATTTTATTCTCTTTGTAGCAACTGTGAATGGGAGTTCACTCATGTTTTGGCTGTCTACTTGTCTATTATTGGTGTGTAGAAATGCTTGTGATTTTTGAACATTGATTTTATATCCTAAGAAGTTGCTGAATTTGCTTATCAGCTTAAGGAGTCTTCAGGCTGAGATGATGGGATTTTCTAAATATATAATCATGTCATCTGCAAACAGAGACAATTTGACTTCCTCTCTTCCTATTTGAATTCATTCTCTCTCTTTCTCTCTCTTGCTCTCTCTCTCTCTCTCTCTCTCTCTCTCACTATCTCACCTGACTGCTTTAGCCAGAACTTCCAATACTACGTTGAATAGGAGTGGTAAGCGGGAGCATCCTTGTCTTGTACAGATTTTCCAGGGAATGTTACCAGCTTTTGGCCATTCAGTAGGATATTGGCCATGGGGTTGTCACAAACAGCTATTATTTTGAGATATGTTTCATCAATACCTAGTTTATTTAGAGTTTTTAAGTATGAAGCAGTGTTGAATTTTATCAAACACCTTTTCTGCATCTATTGAGATAATCATGTGGTTGTCACCGGCTCTGTTTATTTGATGAAATATGTTAATTAATTTGCATATGTTGAACCAGCCTTGCGTCATAGGGATGAAGCTGGCTTGGTTGTGATGGATAAGCTTTTTGCTGTGCTGCTGGATTCAGTTTGCCAATATTTTATTGAAGATTTTCGCATTGTTTATCAGGGATATTTTGTGTGTGTGTGTGTGTGTGTGTGTGTGTGTGTGTGTCTGCTAAGTTTTGGATTCAGGATAATGCTGGCCTCGCTGAGTTAGGGAGGAGTCCCTCTTTTTCTATTGCTTGGAATAGTTTCCGTAGGAATGAAACCAGCTCTTTTTTGTACCTCTGGTGGAATTTGGCTGTGAATCTGTCTGGTCCTGGGTTTTTTTTTTTTTTTTGGTTGGTAGGCTATTAATTATTGCCTCAATTTCAGAACTTGTTATTGGTCTATTCAGGGATTTGACTTCTTCCTACTTTAGTCCTGGGAGAGTATATATGTTCAGGAATTTACCCATTTCTTCTAGATTTTCTCATTTATTTCCATAGAGGTGTTCACAGTGTTCTCTGATGGTAGTTTGTATTTCTGTGGGATCACTGGTGATATCCCCTTTATCATTTTTTATTGTGTTTGATTCTTCTCTCTTTTCTTCCTTATTAACCTGGCTAGCAATCTATTTTGTAATCTTTAAAAAAAAAAAAGCTCCTGGATTCACTGATTTTTTTGAAGGGTTTTTCGTGTCTCTATCTTCAGTTGTGCTCTGATCTTAGTTATTTTTTGTCTTCTGCTATCTTTTGAATTTGTTTTACCTTGCTTTTCTAGTTCTTTTCATTGTGATATTGGGTGTCGATTTTAGATCTTTCCCATTTTCTAATGTGGGCATTTAGTGCTATAAATTTGCCACTTACCACTGCTTTAGTTGTGTCTCAGAGATTCTGGTATGTTGTCCCTCTATTCTTATTAGTATCAAAGAACTTCTTTATTTCTGCCTTAATTTTGTTATTTACCTAGCAGTCATTCAGGAGCAGGTTGTTCAATTTCCATGTAGTTGTGTGGTTTTGAGTGAGTTTCTTAATCCTGAGTTCTAATTTGATTGCACTGTGGTCTGAGAGACTTTGTTATGATTTCCATTCTTTTGCATTTGCTGAGGAGTGTTTTACTTCCAATTATGTGGTCAATTTTAGAATAAATGCTATGTGGTGCTGAGAAGAATGTATATTCCGTTGATTTGAAGTGTAGAGCTCTGTAGATGTCTATTAGGTCTGCTTGGTCCAGAGGTGAGTTCAAGTCCCGGATGGATATCCTGTTAATTTTCTGTGTTGCTGATCTAATATTGACAGTTGGGTGTTAAAGTCTCCCACTATTATTGTGTGGGAGTCTATGTCCCTTTGTAGGTCTCTAAGAATTTGTTTTATGAATTGAGGTGCTCCTGTATTGGGTGCTTATATATTTAAGATAGTTAGCTCTTCTCATTGCACTGATCACTTTACCATTATGTGATGCCCTTCTTTGGTACTCTGTCCCAGGAAGATGGAAATTTTATCTATATGCCTCTGAGTGGGACTGCTGCCTTTCTTTCAGAGATGCCCTGTGAGGAGGAATCTAGAGAGGCAGTCTGGCCATAGCCTCTTTGCCTTTTTAGGTAACCTGACCTCAGCCTCCGAGTAGCTGGGACTACAGGCACACGCCATTATGCCCACTTAATTTTTGTATTTTTGGTAGAAATGGGGTTTCACCATATTAGTCAGGTTGGTCTTGAACTCCTGACCTAGTGATCTACCCTACTCAGGAGGCTGAGGTAGGGGAATTGCTTGAACCCAGGAGGTGGAGGTTGCAGTGAGCCGAAGTTGTGCCACTGCACCCCAGCCTGGCGCCTTGTGACAGAGTGAGACTCTGTCTCAAAAACAAAACAAAAAAAAGAGTATTTCTCAGGAAATAAATAAATAAAAGGCTCAAAGTACCAATATCTTGCAAGAATGTACTGTGTTTAAGTTTTGACTCATACAATATCAAAGTATTTCAAGTGTGAATCCTAAATTAACAATTTCACAACAATTTATTTTCTTTCCATTTATAGTGATTAAACTATATTATATTGGGAGGGAAACACAAAATAGCAACATACAAAATTAGAGTACCCAGACACAGAGCAAGCTATGTATACATGCAAACTTGATATAGATAAGTCAGTAGGGAAAGCATCAAATAATAAACGCTGGAAACTGGTTATTTATATGGAGAAAAAAACAGAACCCCGTCCTAAACAACCCACAAAAATAAATTCCAGACTGAATAAAGACTTAAATGTGAAAAGCCCATATATGCAAGTGAGGAACTTCTTAAGACACAATAATAAAATTCACAATAGAAAAACATACATATTCAATTATATTGAAAGTTAAAATTTTTCTATTGCAAAGCATATAAACAAGATAAATAAAAGTCCACAATTGAAAGTTTACTATGTTTTAATGACTAAAGGATATTATTAGAAAAAACATAACAGAGGAAATCTGAAATTAATAACAAACAAAAGCAAGTATAATCTCACTAATAATTAGAGAAATACAAATAAAAACAAACTGAGAAAACAAAATATCTGACATTACTACCAAATGTTAAAAGAATGTTTCACAATGGACACTCTATAGACCATGAATTAGAATGAAAATTATTGCAACCACCTCTAGCAATTCTAGTAAAACTTAAGATGAGATAACGCCAATTTTAAGTAGACACACTAAAAAAAATCTCAGATGTGTATATGGAGTTATGTTCAAAAATGTACTGAAACATTATTGCAAAATTAAAGAATTAGACAAAATCTAAATTCCTTTGTCAAGAGAACAGATACATTTTGGCACATACAACGGAATGTAGTAGACTAGTTACAGTACATAAACTGGCAATATATATCAAATATTAAAAATAATATTGAGCAAAAAATAGCTTTTGCAGGATACATACAGCATATAATCACTTATTAGTTTAAAAATGTGATAGATGGCATTATAAAACAATTTCATGTATAATCATATAAAGTATTAAAGCACGTATAATATTGAAAAACACTAAATCCGGGATAGTAATTACCACTGGGAAGGGACAGAAGGAAACAGGTGAGAAAAGGCGTGCACAGAGAGATTCAATTATTTCTGCAATATTTAATTTCTTAACAAAAATAAAATATAAAACATAACAAAATGAAACAAATATGGCAAAAAGTTAAAAACTAACACAACTGGGTGGTAAGTAAACAGGTATTAGTTTTATCTTCTACATTTTGATGTATGCTTGAAATATATATATTTTTCAAAATAAAGAATAAGACATACAGTGTTTAGCTTAATTCCTGACATAGAAAGCTCTTAATAAATCTTGGCTAGTTATCTTTTTTTTTTCCTAAATATGTGGAAAAAAAAATAACAAATAATTAGCTAACCTAATGTGTATATTATAAGCATCTAACCAACATGGGAAAGATTAACTCTTGAAATACAAAACTTTAAAGGATGTGTTCACATGGTTCCGGGAGAACTGCAATATGAATTAGGCAAAATGAAAAGGTAATCTTCCATAGTGTATCTTGGTGAAAAAATAATAAATGCATCTAGTAGCCTACATAATTTCAAAAACTGATTTATCCTAGACTACGAAAAATAGTTTATACTTTAAAAGATTAGGAATTTTTTTTTTTAGATGCAGTCTGGCTCTGTCACCCAGGCTGGAGAGCAATGGTGCAATCTCAGCTCACTGCAACTGCCACCTCCTAGGTTCAAGTGAGTCTCCTGACTTAGCCTCCCAAGTAGCTGGGATTACAGGTGCATGCCACCATGCCCGGCTCTTTTTTGTATTTTTAGTAGAGATGGAGTTTCACCATGTTGGCGAGAGTGGTCCTGAACTCCTGACCTCAAGCGATCCACCACTTTGGCCTCCCAAAGTGCTGGGATTACAGGCGTGAGCCACTGTGCCTGGCCAAGAATATTTTAACTTAAAAAAAAATTTTTTTTATTTCTACAGGTTGTTGGGAAACAGGAAGTGTTTGGTTACATGAAAGTTGTTTAGTGGTGATTTGTGAGATTCTGGTGCACCCATCACCCAAGCAGTATACATTGCACCCTATTTGTCTTTTATCCCTCACCTCCTTACCACCCTTTCTATCTGAGTCCCCAAAGTCCATTGTGTCATCCTTATGCCTTTACATCCTCATAGCTTAGATCCCAATTATGAGTCAGAACATAAAATGTTCAGTTTCCCATTCCTGAATTACTTCACTTAGAATAACAGTCTCCAGTCTCAGCCAGGTTGCTGAAAATGCCATTAATTCATTCCTTTTTAAGGCTGAGTAGTATTCCATCATATATATCTCTCACAGTTTCTTTATCCACTCATTGACCGATGGACATTTGGGCTGGTTCCATGATTTTGCAATTGTGCTGCTATAAACATGCATGTGCCAGTATCTTTTTTGTACAATGACTTCTTTTACTCTGGGTAGATACCCAATAGAAGGATTGCTGGATCAAATAGTAGTTCTACTTTTAGTTCTTAAAGGAATCTCCACACTGTTTTCCACATTGGTTGTGCTAGTTTACATTCCAACCAGCAGTGTAGAAGTGTTCCCTGTTTACCATATCCATGCCAATATCTGTTTTTTTTTAATATTTTGATAATGACTATGCTTGTAGGAGTAAGGTGGTATCATGTTGTGGTTTTGATTTGCATTTTCCTGATCATTAGTGATGTTGAGCACTTTTTCATATGTTTGTTAGCCATTTGTATGTCTTCTTTTGAGAACTGTCTATTCAGGTCCTTAGACCACTTTTTGATGGGACTGTTTGTTCTTTTCTTGCTGAGTTGTTTGAGTTCACTGTAGATTCTGGATATTAGTCCTTTGTCAGATGTATAGATTGTGAAGATTTCCTCCCACTCTGTGGGTTGTCTGTTTACTCTGCTGACTATTCCTTTTGCTGTGTAAGAGCTCTTTAGTTTGATCCCAGCTATTTATCTTTGTTTTTAATTGCACTTGCTTTTGGGTTCTTGCTCTGAAATTCTTGCCTAAGCCAATGTCTAGAAGGCTTGTTCCAATATTGTCTTCTAGAATTTTTATAGTTTCAGGTCTTAGATTTAAGTACTTAATCTATCTTGAGTTAATTTTTGTATAAGATGAGAGATGAAGATCCAGTTTCATTCTCCTATACGTGTCTAACGAATTTTTCCAGGACCACTTGTTGAAAAGGGTGTGCTTTCCTCACTTTATGTTTTTGTTTGCTTTGTCGAGGATCAGTTAGCTGTTAAGTATTTGGGTTTATTTTGGGGTTCCCTATTCGGCTCCATTGGTCTACGTACCTATTTTTATACCAGTACCATGTCGTTTTGGTGACTACAGCCTTATAGTATTGTTTGATATCAAGTAGTATGATGCCCTGAGATTTGTTCTTTTTGCTTAGTCTTGCTTTTTCTATGCAGGCTCTTTTGTAGTTCCATATGAATTTTAGACTTGTTTTTTTTCTAATTCTGTGAATGATGGTATTTTGAGGGGAATTGTGTTAAATCTGTAGACTGCTTTTGGAAGTATGGTCATTTTCACAATCTTGAATCTACCGATCCATAAGTATGGAATGTGCTTCTATTTGTTTGTGTCATCTATGATTTCTTTCAGCAGTGTTTAACAGTTTTCCTTGCAGAGGTCTTTTGACTCTTTGGTTAGGTATATTCCTAAGCATTTTATTTATTTATTTTGCAGCTACTGTAAAAGGGGTCAAGTTCTTGATTTGGCTCTTTGCTTGGTTGCTGTTGGTATATAGAAGGGCTACTGATCTGTGCATATTAATCTTGTATCCAGACACTTGGCTGAATTCTTTTATCAGTTCTAGAAGTTTTCTGGAGGAGTCCCTAGGGTTTTCACAGTAATTGATCATATCATCAGCAAACAGTGACAGTCTGACTTCCTCTTTACTGATTTGGATGTCCTTTATTTTCTTCTCTTGTCCAATTGCTCTGGCTAGGACTTCTAGTACTATGTTGAAGAGGAGTATTGAGAGTGTGTATCCTTGTGTTGTTCCAGTTCTCAGAGGGAATGCTTTCGATCTTCCCCCACTCAGTATTATGTTGGCTGTGGGTTTGCCATAGTTGTCTTTTATTATATTGAGGTATGTCCCTTGTATGCCAATTTTGCTGAGAATTTTAAACATAAAGGAATATGTGGAATGCTTTTTCTGCATCTATTGAGATGATCATGTGACTTTTGTTTTAAATTCTGTTTATGTGGGGTTTCACATATATTGACTTGCATATGTTAAATGATCCCGGCATCCCTGCCATGAAACCCACTTGATCATAGTGGATTACCTTTTTGATACTTTGTTGGATTTGGTTAGCTGGTATTTTGTTAAGGATTTTAGCATCTATCTTCATCAAGCATAGTAGTCTATACTTTTTTTTTTGGATATGTCTTTTCATGGTTTTGGTAATAGGGTGATGCTGGCTTCACAGAATGAATTAGGGAGGGTTCTTTCTCTATCTTGTGGAATAGTATCAAAAGTATTGGTACCAATTCTTCTTTGAATGTGTGGTAGAATTCTGCTGTGAATCCATCTGGTCCTGGACTTTTTTTGTTGGTCCATTACCATTGCAATCTTGCTGATTATTGGTACGTTCAGGGAATCTAACTATTTCTGATATAAGCTAGGAGGGCTGTATTTTTCCAGGAATTTATCCATCTCTTCTAGGTTTTCTAGTTTATGTGCATAAAGGTATTCATATTAGCCTTGAATTATCTTTTGTATTTCAGTGGTGACATTTGTAATATCTCAAGTTTCATTTCTTAGTGAGATTATTTGGATTTTCTCTCTTCTTTTCTTGGTTAATCTTGTTAATGGCCTATCAATTTTATTTATCTCTTCAAAGAAACAGCTTATTTGTTTTTTATTTTTGTTGTTGTTGTTTCAGTTTCACTTAATTCTGCTCTAATCTTGATTATTTCATTTGTTCTACTGGGTTTAAGTTTGGTTTGTTCTTGTTTTTCTAGTTCCTGAAGGTGTGACCTTGGAATGTCAATTTGTGCTCTTTCCGTCTTTTTGATGTAGGTGTTTAGGGCTATGAACCTTCCTCTTAGCACTGGCTTTGCTGTATCCCAGAGGTTCTGGTAGGTTGTGTCATTACTGTCATTCTGTTCAATTAATTTTTAAATTTCCATCTTGATTTCGTTTTTGACCCAGTGCTCATTCAGGAGCAGGTTACTTAACTTCCCAGTATCTGTATGGTTTTGAAGATTCCTATTGCAGTCTAGTTTTAAGCAACTGTGGTCTGAGAGAGTGCCTGATATAATTTCAATTTTCTCAAATTATTGAGGCCCCATTTTATGGCCTTCCATATGGTCTATCTTGCAGAAATTTCCATGTACTGCTGAATATTCTGAGTATTCTGTGGTGGTTGGATGGAATGTTAGTTATATATCTGTTAAGTCTATTTGTTCCAAGGTATAGTTTAAATTCTTTGTTCCTTTGATGACTTTTGGTCTTGATGACCTGTCTAGGGCTATCAGTGGAGTACTGAAGTCTCTCACTATTATTGTGTTGCTGTCTATCCCACTTCTTAGGTCTCTTAGTAATTGTTTTATAAATTTGGTAGCTCCAGTGTTAACGTGCATTTATGTTTAGGATTGTGATATTTTCCTGTTGGACAAGGCCTTTCACCATTATATAAAGTCCCTCTTTGTCTCTTTTAACTGCTGTTGCTTTAAAGTTTTTTTTCCCTCGAGATAAGAATAACTACTCCCGCTCGCTTTTGGTGTCCATTTGCATGAAATTCTTTTTCCGCCCCTTTAAGTTTATGTGAGTCCTTATGTTTTAGGTGAGTCTCCTGAAGACAGCAGATGGTTGGTGAGTTATTATCCATTCTGCAGTTTTGTATCTTTTAAGCGGAGCATTTAGGCCATTCACATTCAATGTAGTATTGAAATGTGAGGTACTGCTGCAATCATCATGCTGTTTGTTGTCTGTGTACTTTGATTTTTTTGTTTTTGTTTTTGCTTTTCAACTTGTATTTTTGTTTTACAGGTCCTGTGTGATTTATGCGTTAAAGAGGTTCTGTTGTGATGTGTTTCCAGGAGTTGCTTCAAGATTTAGAGCTCCTCTGAGCAGTTCTTATAGTGGTGGCTTAGTAATGGAGAATCTCCTCAGCATTTGTTTGCCTGAAAATGACTGTATCTTTCCTTCACATATGATGTTTAGTTTAGCTGGATACAAAATTCTTGGTTGGTAATTGTTTTGTTTGACGAGGCTGAAGATAGGGTCCCAGTCCTTTCTAGCTTGTAGGATTTCTGCTGAGACATCTATTGTTAATTTGATAGGTTTTCCTTTACAGGTTACCTGGTGATTTTGTCGCACAGGTCTTAAGATTTTTTGTTTCATCTTAACTTTGGATAACCTGATGACAATGTGCCTAGGCAAAGATCATTTTGCATTGAATTTCCCAGATGTTCTTTGTGCTTCGCAAGGCCAGGGATGTTTTCCTTGATTATTCCTCTAAATATGTTTTCCGAGCTTTTAGAATTCTCTTCTTCCTCAGGAACATTGATTATTCTTAGGTTTAGTTGTTTAACATGATTCCAGACTTCTTGGAGGCTTTGTTCATGTTTTCTTCTTTTTAGTGTTTGTTGAATTGGGTTGACTCGAAGATCTTGTCTTCAAGCTCTGAATTTCTTTCTTCTACTTGTTCAAGTCTATTGCCGAGACTTTCCAGAGCATTTTGCATTTCTAAAAGTGTGTGCAACGTTTCCTTAATTTTTATTGTTTTTTTTCTTTAAGCTATTTCCTTGAATATTTCTCCCTTCACTTCTTGTCTCATTTTTCGGACTTCCTTGCATTACACTTCGCTTTTTCTTGTCCCTCCCTGATTATCTTAATAACTAACCTCCTAAATTCTTTTTCAGGTAAATCAGGGATACTTTCTTGGTCTGGAGCCATTGCTGGTAAAATACTATAATTTTTAGGGGATGTTGAAGAACCTTATTTTGTCATATTATCAGGGTTGGTTTTCTGGTTCCTTCTCATTTTGGTAGACTCTGTCAGAGGACAGGTCTAGGGCTGAAGGCTGTTGTTCAGATTCTTTTGTCTCCTGGGATGTTTCCTTAACATAGTACTCTGCCCCTTTTCCTATGGACGTGGCTTCCTGAGAGCTGAGCTGTAGTGACTGTTATCTCTCTTCTGGATCTAGCTACCCAGCAAGACTACTAGACTCTAGGCTGGTACTGGGGGTTGTCTGCACAGAGTCCTGTGATGTGAACCACTGTGGGTCTCTCAGCCATGGATACCAGCATGGTATTTGGGATGTCCCCTGGGTTCTGCAGGAGCAATCTGCTTCCTTCGGAGGGTGTGTGGGTCCTCTTGGGTTTCCTGATTTATTCCTGTAGTCGTTCTGGAGCAAAAATTCACAATGTGAGCCTCTGTGCACTGCTCTGTCCATTGTATTTCAACTTTAAATTGTTCAAAAGTTAGTTACAAAAGCTTCTTGGGATGACTAAGCAGTTCAAACTTTTAAAATATTACTTCTCAAGTTTAGTAGGAATTGTTATAAAATCAAAATCTTATACATTAGTTACAACTGGAGATAGGAGATGGATAACATTTTATGAAACAGCAATTTATGCACTTCTTGATCTATCCATCATTTTTATGGGTTTCCTGATTGTTACCCCTATCACATTTCACTCCATTTTAATTTACCTTATAGATCACATTATGCATGCCTTATTCACTAACATATTCCCAGAGTCTAACACAATGCCTCACTACTTATAGGTGCACAATAAATTACTGATAGATCAATGAATAAATGAATTACTTTCAGATTGTTCAAAAAGTCACTCTTTTAAAAATGTTTAGCAGTCTACCAATGCTTATTCAATTAAATCCAAACTCCTCAATATAATCATATTGCTCTCCATAACTTACTCAACCTAACGTTTTTCATATTCTCTCCTATACGCCAATTCAAGTTATTTTGAAATTTCATCTGCTTTTCAGTGTCAATAAGATATGCTACATTTTTAAGAAACCTTTCCCAATCTCTCCAATTATATTTCCTTTGTCACCCTTAATACACACACTTGTTTTTAATGTTCTTAAGATACAAGTAATATGCCATTTACCTAGTTATTTGATATTTGTCTCATTCCATATTTTTATTAGTCTGTAAGTCCCCATAACATGGTTATTTTATCTTCATATCAATGATGCACGTGGCATAATTCTTTCCATAAAGGTAGTGATCAAAAACATTAGTTAAGCTGAATTATGTGAAAACACTATTTAAAACTATTTTCTAATAACAATTGCTAAGAATAAATGACCCAACAATCCAAAGTAATTATAAAAGTTGTAAAATGAGAATAAGCATAATATGTCAAAACAGAGATAAAACTTATATACACCACTATGCCCAGCTAATTTTTAAATTTTTTGTAGAGATAGGGTCTTGTTATGTTCCTCAGGCTGGTCTCAACCCCTTGGCTTAATGATCCTCCTGCCAAAGCCTTCTGAAGTGCTCAGTTCAGAGGCATGAGCTACCATACTGGGTCTCTAATTACCTTTGATCTCTAGATGACTCCCTGAGATAGTGGTGATGGTATATCACCGAAAAAAATGTCAATAATATTGGACTGTGCTTAGGTAAGCAAATTTTCTAGATACTTTTCTTTCTCTAAGAAAATTATACACTCTGTGAGTACTCGAATTACAATTTTGAATGTTTACTTTTGGCCCTCACTCTAATAAATATTGGCTATCAAATATGTAAATTGCATATCTTCCTCTATCATTTAGAAGTAAATAAAGTGCAGGTTGACCAGTATTTTGGGAAGATGCTCTTATACATTTTAAAGGACTGCAGGAAATCTCTTAATCCTTTCATTCATATCACAAGAAGGTTGATTTTCATCATTTATCAGTAAATGTGGACGTACAGCATAAGAAACTAATAAACTTACAGTCAAACTCTCTGTAATAGGCTAAATCATCAATCTCCTAGCATTATGGGATGATGCAAAATCATTCCTTCAAGGTTTTACCTGGATAATTCATTGATTGAGAGTCCATAATTACAATGACCAATACAAAAGCTATAAGCATAAGTGATTATTTAAATCTAAATTTTATTCATTTAATATGAAAATTAAATAAAACATTCATTTCTTCAGTTGCATTAGCCTAATTTCAAGTGGTCAAATGCCCCATATAACTAGTGGCTACAATACTGGACAGTGCAGAATTATACAGCATTTCTATCATCAGAGAAAGATCTATTGGACAGTCCCGGTCTAGAAAGCTAATAATATGATTCAACTCAAACAGTACTGGTGAATTGTTATATTTTATCTATTGAGTCTTCCATCTGTTAACTCATGAGCAATAGGAGTAGCCTTGCTATTTCTTTAATGTAATTTTCAAATAACTGTTATCTGATGACAGTTGGCACAAACTCCTATACATTGTACAAGACATGCCAAATTCTTTCCTGCCTCAAGGCTCCTTCTTGGTCCATTCTGTGGCTCAATCTTTCTTTTCTGTCCCAACTTGAATGTTACTGCCTTAGAAAGGCCTTCTATGACCTTTCTATCAAAAATAGGTCTCTACCACCACCAACTCCACAGCAACATACATATTACCTCTATCTCAGCACCTTGCTTATTTCTTTTATAGAATACTGTAATTTTAACTACTTCATTCATTCATTCATATATCTTCTACTGCAGAAGGATCCTTTGTCTATGTTATTCACAGTCCTGTCCCCAGAGCTTACCTAGCATAGGCATGAACTCAAAATTCATTGAATGAGTAAATTAATGTTTGTTAAATAAGTGAATATATTGGGACTATGATGTCTTTCCTCTCCATAGCCTCTTTGGCACTATGCTTTTACATGTATTCCTTCTTTTCTTTTTATTCTGGCTTATGTATCTTCTTTTTTCCCCCAGGAGACGACCTCAATATTTTTTGTTTTAATTTTGGGTACAAGGGGTAATAGGTAGAAAGAGAATTCTGAAGCCAGAAGAAGACAATATTTTTAGGCAAGCTTTCAGAGAAAATAAACTTATTTTTAATATTTCATCCTGTCTCCTCAGCAAGTACAAGAGACCAAAGCACTAACCTTATGCCCCTCAGTAGACACATGTACTGGTGTGGCATAGATAACAAAGAGTATTCAATTAGCCAGGATATGAAAAAAAAAAAGCAAATATTCAAGAAAAAAACTGTAATAAAGGACTGGGAAAAAAGGGAAATTTTCCACTAGCCTTGAATAAAATCATTTTTGTATCTTGAATATTTGTCACCTAGTGCCTACTACTATAATTCAGAGAGCAATGCCACTTGAAATACTTTTTACTTATACAGAAAATATAAAATAACCAAAGACAACTAAATTTCACAACCCTGAAAGAAATTATTCAATAAACCAGCTATTTAAAATATCTTTTAAAAGTTGCATACAATTACAATGAAGGGAAAAGATGATTGAATTATGAAAGTATAATGAGCCAAATATTTAATATATTAAATATATAAACTATTGAACACATTAGAAGATTTCAACTTTTACCTTATGTCCATAAAATTTATGTAAAGTATAGTTAGTTAACATAAAGGTAACATATTCCCCTAAGAACAATAAGCTTCAAAATGGTTATCCTAAGGCAATTCAGAAAACTTACTTTGATCCAAAGCAAACCTAAATTATCATTTTACATATATATATATGTATAATATATATAATATATAACATATAATATACATACTATATATAATATATATAATATATAATATATATAATATAATATATATAATGAAAGTTCTTTAGTGCTAT
>CAUYLG010057926.1:0-10995 GCA_963573385.1 Cacajao melanocephalus | reverse complement strand
CACCTCCCCAGGTACCCCCATCTCCCCAGGTACCCCTACCTCCCCAGGTACCCCATCTCCACAGTCATCCCCAATTCCCAAGACATCCCCACCACCCCAGGTACCCCCACCTCCCCAGGCATCCCCAGCTTCAGCAAGTGTCCCAGCTGCCTTGACCAGGTATCATACCCCAGCTATCCCCAGGGAACTACAGTGGGTTCTGAGGAGAACATGGTGGGGGAGGACCCATCATTGGTCACCATGCCATCTGCAGCTGCCACAGACAGGCCACACAGCTAAGCACGAACCAGGCCCCCTGACACCAGGACCAGCCCCTCCAGAGCTGGGGCAGCGCTTCCCTCAAATGCAGCCAGATCTGCAGGTAGCCCTGCCCTCTGCAGCAGCCTCTGGATTTAAAATGACCAGGGGAGCAATCTTCCTGCTTGCCGACTGCCGCTCCCACACCCTGGATACCAATGTCCGGTGGAGCCTGCACTGAGGCCACGGCCAAAGCCACCTCCAGAGCTGTGGCCTGAGTTCAGGATGTCGCCCCTGAGGTTTTGTGGCATCCCTCAGAGGCTCCTCGTGGCCCAGCCGAAGTGCCTATCCTTATGAGGGCATTTTGTGCTTTCCTCTCCCCTCAAAGTCCACCTGCAGTAATGCCATCAGTGCTAACATCTGTTGATCCAACTTGCCCATAAGCCGTTAACTGTCCCTTCAGAGCCTGAGCTGAGGCCGACGCCTTGGAAATCACGGCCGTCCCAGCTCCTGCCGAGGGACGCCTCCCTGCTTCTGCTTTGTGTTGATAACACTGGGATCAACTGCATCAGGTTGTGGCTGTGCTGTCCCCACTCCCATGACCTGGAACTTCCTCCCTGCTCCTCAGAGTGAGCTCGGCTGTCCAAGGGGTGGGGGCTTCACTCCCTTGAGGCTCTGGTTTGAAGATTCTGCTCATCTTTGAAAGTGACAGTGGATGCTAGACCCAGACACGGGCTCCCTGCCAAACAAGCACGTCCATTGAGTAATGAATTTGTCAGCCGGCTGAGCCTCGCAGGAAAGAGTCAAAGCTCCCTGCAAGGAGAGGGCAGAAGGGGCAGGAGCTGCTGACCCTTCATGTCAGGCACAGCAGACTCGGGACCACAGGGGTGGTTCCACTTTCCCTCAGGAGTGAGGGACGGGCACAGCCTGGGGTCTCAGAACAGCCTCCTGGAAAATGGAAAGGGTGAGTACAGCTGCCCCGCGCACGAGAGGATGGGATGGCTGGGATGGGGCTCCAGTGCATAATGGGGTGACCCCCTGGCAGGGGAAGGCCCTGAGAGCTCTAAGGATTTGCCCAAATCTACCAAGTGGAAAAGAAGTGGGTAGGCGAGAATGTGGCTGACTCCGAGCAGAAGCACCAGACTGAGACACTCCCAGCGGGTGGAACTGCGCTTTCCAAACCCAAACAGGAGAGGGACAGTCATGCCGCAGGGGAAGCCTGTGTTTGCTTGAGCTGCAAACGCCGGGAAAGCAGCCTCCGCTCCAGGAAGAAGGCCCAGGGCTTATTTCTTCGGGTTTTCTTGCCGCTCCTGCTGCTGCTGCCCGGTGTGTTTTGTTTTGTTTTGTTTTTGAAAGCCCACGGAGTAGGACAGCTTTCTTTAGGAAACCTTGGAAGGCCCGAGGACAGCAGCGGGCAGGCAGGGTTGAGTCCTGGCCTTCACCGTGGGGACACTGACCCCCACCCGCTCCAGGATGCCCGCCATGAGCCTCTCACGCTGGCCCGAGGGTGGACTGACAGGCTTCAGGCACTGCCGACAGCAGCCTCTGGTCGCTTCTGTCCCGCAGAGGCCGCAGACCCACCTCAGTGCCCACGGCTGCACTTGCTGGAGGCTCCACAGGAGAGAATGAGGAATGCCGAGAGCTGAATCCACGACAGCTGTCTCAGCTCCCAGGGTGGGCTCGTGGGCAGGACTCCCAGGGTGGGCTTGTGTGCTCGCTCACATCCAGCACAGCTGGAGCATCCACTGCCAGGCCTTCCCATCATGGCGCTAAAGTCATTAGTCAGGAGTGACAATGACAATGTCCTTGTCCCGGTTCTGACCAAGGCCCTCTGACTTTCATTGCCAGCATCGCCACGGCCTACTGTGTGTCTATGTGTGTCTACAGTCCCCGTGTGTGTCCCACTGTGACGATGAGGAGGCTCAGGCGCACAGTTCCCGGAGTAGATCTGAATTGTTGCCTTGGCCTATTCCTGAGCGTCCGCCTCTGCTCCAATCCAGGACAAGCGCTGTGGCTGCCCCAGCATCAGGCCTGGCTTCTCGGTGCCACTGCACCCATCCCAGCAATGCAGGCACCAACGTGGCAGACCTGCACTCCAGACTGTGAGTCTCCTCTGTTGCCCACATGCCCTTTGCTCTAGCACAGAATCAGCCTGGGGCTGCACTTACCCAAGACCGAGAGAATTCAGCACTTGCACCTACACCCAGTCAGTAAAGGCTGAGTGAGAACCAGGTGCTCTGGGAGGCGCCAAGTAGGTCCTGGAGAGCAAATCCCCTGCACCTCCTATTGCATCTAGGGGATTGTGCTTTGCTTTTTACTGAAAACAGGTCACTCGGGGGCAAATTTGAATATAGATAGACAGAGATAGCAATAAGATATTTATGAGAGAGAGAGAGGTGACACAAAATCACTGTGTGTGCACCTCCTCTTCCAGCTCAAAGCCAGCACTCTCCATTCTCACTGGCCTTTGGTTATGATACCTCAGGACACCTGAGTCTAACTCACAACAGACAAAAAGTGAACCATGATTTGGATCTGTTGTCTATATATGCCAGAGCATCCACATGTGGGTTCCAACTATTTTATTAAACAAATCAAGATTTGCAGTTGGAACAAGATGGCCCCAGTTCCCCTAAGCCACCTGAGCTAATGTCTTCACTCCCTGGCTTGAGTTGGCACATTTTAAGCAGCATCTATTTTTCTATGGCATTGACTGATGAAGTGTCCCCGCTAAGTAGAAAGAATCTGCTAAGGTGGGCTCCGACTTGCTGAGGGCTGAATTAGCTGCAGAGCCAGTGAGGAGCTGGGAGATCTCTCCCGCTTAGCACAGGGAGTGAGTCTTCCGTTATTCTCTCAAGATGTCCTTCTGCCATTGACGAAGAGGGACGGTCACTGTCCAGCCACACTCTTTTAATTTAGAAAAGAGATCAGGCTCACTTGCCCTTCCTTTTAGTCCATAATGGAAAAATGGGAAGGAATTAAATGCAAAGCTTCATTATGATTCCCTGAGAAGAACCCAGCTGTTCAGGTATTCTAAACCAACTATCCATCTGGCGTTTGTGGATTCTCAAACAAAGATGCTTTAAAAATAACACATACCAGCTGGGCGCAGTGGCTCATGCCTATAATGCCAGCACTTCGGGAGGCTGAGGCAGGTGGATCACGAGGTCAGGAGTTCAAGACCAGCCTGGCCAAGATGGTGAAACCCATCTCCACTAAAACATAAAAATTCGCCAGGCCTGGTGGTGGGCACCTGTAATCCCAGCTACTCGGGAAGCTGAGGCAGAGAATCACTTGAACCCAGGAGGCAGAGGTTGCAGTGAGTAGAGATCACGCTGTTATACTCCAGCCTGGGCGACAGAGCAAGACTCCATCTCAAAATAAATAAGTAAATAACACACTTGAATTTGAAGAGTGCATTGCAAAGTGGTCTGTTTCATATTCTCAGCAGTCCTGTGCCACGTCTGAAATGGAGCTCAAGAGGCTGTTTTCTCAAATCTCCCAGGTGACAAACCCGGCCTTGGACTTAGCCAAGTAGCAGTGAGGCCAGTTCCCGGCAAATCACAGTTTGCAGTTGGCCACAGCACTCCCTACGTCTCGTCCCACTGAAACCCCAGGGAAGAGGGTGCCTGACTGTGTTCACCCCTGCGCAGAGCATCCCCTTTGGAGAGTAAGCGGCACCAGGATGGTTTGTACCAGGAGAGAAGCTAGGAACGGTCAGGCTTCTTCCAAATGCCCTGCCCTGATGTGTGGCTTCCCCTGGAGCAGGTACAGCCCCTGAGACCCGCCCCCCACAAGGCTTCACCTGAGTCCAGTTCACAAGGGAGTGGTGACTGCAGTGGTTGATGTGGAAGGCACAGGCCAGGAGGACATGAAGCCGGAGGCCTGAGTGACCCACCCATGCTCAGAGATAACTGAGGTCTGACAGCAACTGGAATCAACAACCACAGTCAGCTTTGTACCCACTCCCGGGGGGTACTTGTGACTGTCTGGCGAGACTCTTTTGGTTATCACAACTACCCCTCTCATGGATACAGCCAGGGATGCTGCTCAGGACCACCCCCATAACAGAGAGCTAGCCGGCCCCAAACAGCGGCAGTGCTGAGAACCCTGCACTGCACCACCTGGCTTGGTCACTCACAGCACAAACATTCACATTTTGAAAAGGGGGTCTGAATTAGGCACCGCCCCGGTGGAGCCTCCCCGGTACACTTGGAATCCACTCACAGACCCATGAAAGGGCTTCCCTGTACACCCCCGTCATAGTTCAGCTGAACAGAGAAAGGTAAAGTGGGAAGAGGGAACAAGGGAGCCACCCCCTCCTCGGAGCCTACAAGAAGCCTGTGGAGTCAAACATCGATTCCAGTCAAATGGGGGCAGTGAAACAGCCGGAGCCTCCACTGAGGTGGCCTGGGGCTGCGTGGAGAAATCTCTCAGGGCCGCTCAATCACTGAGTCCCAGAAATCTTCTGATCCAGAAAGGGCTGTGGGTCCCATCCACAGGGGACAGAGACAGGGCCCCACAGGAGGGGCATGAGCCCAAGTCAGCTAGATCGAGGTAGGTGCAGACTCAAGTCTCCAGGGCGGTGGCCGAGCCTCCTTCCCCAGCTACTCCACGAGGGCGGGGGTCTAACCGGGTGGGGCAGAGGCATTGCCAGCAGCCTTGCCATCCTTTCCAGGATGGTGGTCTAGATGGGCCTGGGAACCGTGTGCTCTCCATCGGGCAAGCTGCGGGCAGGAAATCAGACCTGCAGGGCAGGGCTGCTCACGGAAAGGGTGTGGTCACTTCTGCTCCTTCCCCATGAATTAGGAGACAACTGCATTTGAACAGAGGTTGGACAAGGCCTATCAGGGATCACAGGGGAGGTTTGGGCTTTAATTTAGTTATCTGCAGGTTCATCCATTCTGACTCACTCAGCGTCACTGTGGAACAAAACCAGAGGTGCAATGCGTGCAGCAGGCATTCCATGCCCCCTCGCAAATGCCAGGGCAGTTTGACAAGCATTACTGAGCACCTGCTGTGTACAAGGACTACAGTGGGCCCTTGGAAAACAAGGACGAGGAAAGGGGCAGAGCTGGGGAAGTGCACAACCTCACTGGAGACAATGCAGGGCCAGAACCGAGGCCACGGGCACCGCGCCCTCAGAGGGAGCCAGGGGCCTGGGGAAGACACTCAAGTGCAGGGTGGGAGCCAGGGGCCTGGGGAAGACACTCAAGTGCGGGGTACGCGTTTGTGGTAGGAGAGGCTGCTCAGGCTGGAGCAGCAACCTCGAGAGAGACTCAGCTTCCCTCCGTTTCCCCTCCAGCTCTGCTAGGAGCTTTGTTCACTCCTCCAGGTCTTAGGATTCCTTCAACCCCTCGAAATGCTGCCTCTGGCCGCACGTGCACGTATCCGTGGCACTTCCGCAGGTGGTGGCGGCTTCCTGCCTGAGCAGCTCTGTCTTCTTTGGGAGCGATGGAGGTGCTCCCCAGGCCCCGCACACCTGGGAGATGCTCTGCCTTCCTAAGCAGGATCAGTGAGTGTCTCTGGCACTCTCCTCCAGTCACTCAGATGGCCACTTCTGAGCACTGCCCGTGGCAGGGTACATAAGGCAGGGCCTTGTTTCTGGGGCCGAGAAGGTCATCCTGACCGTAGGGCACTGGTGGTGGAAGAATCAGTCTGGGGTTCTCCCTTTTCAGTCCCCAGCCAGGCCCGTTCTCACACTGAGAATGAGGGTCACTGATAGAGGGGTGCAGCCGGAGGGAGGGTCTGCCAATCACGGAGCGCTCTCGGATGTTACCTTCAACCGTACCACGGTCTCGGGGGTCTGCACCTTCATCATCCCCGTGTCCCAGAGGGAAGGGCAAGGCTCGGAGAGGTTAGGAAGGCGTCCCAGGTCACACAGCCGGTACAAATCTGAATTACGCGCCGGCTCCGCCTCAATCCCAGGGTGGTGGTCCCAACGGCTGCACACTCCACTCTCAACACGCGCCGTCTGGCTCCATCAGCTCTGCTGGCCACTATTCTGCAAAGGAAATGGAGGTGTGGCCCTCCCCGTTTTCCAAGAGTAAGTCCCGGGACTGAGAAGGCCTTGCCCGCCCTCTCTACTACCTTTGACTGGGATCCCGGTCCCCGCCACTTGCCTGGGCAGAATCGGTCAGCTTGCATTTTGAGCCTGGGAAGATGAAACTCAGGTCTTCTCTCTGGAGGGGAAGGTGATTGGTCCTAGAGAAGAAAAGGACGGCGGCCTGTGTGTCCACAGGTCCCCTGCACTGCCACCAGCCCTCCCATGTCCCACCACAGCCCTCAAGGGGGATATGGGTTTTAACCCTCCCATTCTATGGATGGGGAAACTGAGGCTCGGAGAACCAGTACTTTGGCTGAATGGCAGAGCCGGTCCACAACAGGCCAGAGTCAGAGTTCAGGTCCGAGGGGCTCCCCAAGAGGCCAAGTGCCCAAAACACAGCCGTGTGGAGCGTGGCCTCTTAAGGAGCTGCCTGTGTTGCTCTGCCGGGGCTGCTGTGACAAACCTCATGGGCCGGAAGGCTGGAGCAACAGAAGCGCACGTCCCGCTGTTCTGCAGCCTGAAGTCCCAGACAGCTGCCGGCAGGACTGGTTCTTCCGAGGTCTCTCCTTGGCTTGAGGACGGCTGCCATCTTCCTGAGTCCCAAACTTCTAAGGACACAGCCTTCTAGGACCAGGCCCACCCCTGGTGACCCCATTTTAACTTAACTACCTCTTTAAGGACCCCATCTCCAAATAGTCACATTCTGAGGCCTGGGGATTAGAACTTTAACACATGAGTTTTGAGGGGGCGCAATGGAGCCCCAGTCACGGCCTAAGCCCATGCATCTCCCGCCCCTGTGGCCTCTGCCCCCTTGTCCAGATATACTGCCTGTAGCCACCCAAGCCCCTCACCCCCACCCAGCAGAGCTGCCCTCAGACACACCCACATCTGTCTGTCTCCTCGCCCCTGTGGGCCCCACACCAGTGCCGTGTTTGACCCACAAAGGGTTTAAGCGGTGCACACGTGGGCAGTGGGTGCTCAGTATATGGACCCCTTCTTCCCAAGCCCATAGGGAGCCCAGCTGGCATCTGCACCGGATCCAAACTTGACTGTGTCTGCTGAGCTGAGGGTGCTGCCCCCCAGGATCCTGCAGGCAGAGGGCAAGAGAACCTCTACGATGAGGGGCTCCCCACCCTGCCTGCCGCCCAGCCACACCTGAGTCATGAGTGAGACCTAGACAGGCTTTGCCACTCAGCCCTGGGCTCTTCTGTGTGGAGGAGCTCCTTGGGAACTGGCATGCCCCGGTCAGGTAGGAGTCAGTGGGGCCTGTCAGGACAAGGACCTTAGACCAGATGAAGATGCCTGGCTAGACACGGGGGACCCCCAGGAAGGAGCATAGAGGAGCGCTGGAAAGGACGGCCTTGATAAATTTGCTCACGTGCGCTTGGGGGTGCGCCTGGGGAAACGCCAGGGATACTGGACAAGCAGATTTTCAGACTGATGAAGTCCTGCCTGAACCTACCTGAGGGTAAGAACCAACCAAGGGTGTGCAGCTTCTGCTACCACAGCCCCGTGTCCCACAGGCAGCCCACTTAGATTTGCCGCCCCACAGTGAGGAGCACAGCGCTGACAGCCTTCGGTGCTAGAGCTACAGCCCTCTCTCCCTGGGGTGGCCCTAGCCAGTGACCAGGCCAGGCGGAGGCACAAGCCTGGCCCTTCCCACCCAGACCAGCTCTTCCCGCCAGCACCTTGGGCTTAGAGGTGCCCAGAGGTTGCCCTGTGTCCTGGGGGCTCCTCCTGCCCATGCCCACTCTCCACGTCTGGTTCACAGGCATCACTCCCCCTGCAAGCCTTTCCGCTGCACACCTTGGTGCTGCCCCCTGGAGAGCCTGCCTGCACCAGCCTTCCCTGCTGCGGTCCAGGGAGATTAGGGCTCAGATGTCAGGAAGGTGAAGCCAAAGAGGTGGAAAGATGAGCATGAGCAGCTAGAGCCTAACCCACGTGACTCCCGCACCATCAAAACCAACAATCCACCTTCCAGTTTGGGGAGTCCCTTGCCACAGCTCACTGGGAGCCCTTCCCACGGATGAGGGACTCAACCTCTTACAGTGACTGGCTTCGAGGCGGGGGGCCCTTGCGTTCCTTTAGGCTCCTGCCTGCTGGACCCACAATCTTCTCCCACAGTATCCATCTATCCTCTTCATCCCTTCCCGACACAGAGGCCCCTGCGCTCACGGGAATCCACAGACGGCTGCAAGGAAAGAAGCAGGCGTTGCTCTGAGGCAGCTGCAGCTCTGCTTCCAGCCCACATGGACTCATTTTGATGGAGACAAGTCTGACAGGCTTAGCAAATTTACCCGGAATCCATAGCACAGTGCAAACTTTTCTCTCCTTCTCTGAGAAAGAGATGAGGGCTGCGTGCTTGTCTGTAGAAGGCCCCCTTAGCAGAGCCTCCAAGGAAGGGCAGGGTAAGCATTTGGGGTAAATGTTTGCAGAACCACGATTTGAACAGCGCCAAGGCAGGTGATAACTGTTTTTCTTTCTGTGATTTCCTGTGCAATCAAACTCTCTCAATCTTCACTTGCCTCTCACCTGTGAAACAGATCTCCTCTGGACTAGGACTCCGCTCAGCTGTTCTAGGAGCAGAACTGAACTGTGGTGGTGCAGCTAGAAAATACTTGCTGCTTCTAAGTTATGCACCAAAGAGAAAAATAAACAAGCCTTAGCTTGAACATTAGAGAAACACATTTCACTTCTTGGAAGACAAAGCAGGCCAGGTCCCCCGCTCCCAGCAAGCCACAGCTCCTGAACAATGGCCCTGGAGAATGTGAAATGACAACGAAGTCTCCAGCAATTGGACTGCCCTGGGGTCCGCTTCTGCCCCCTCCACAGCCCAGCGATCCCAGGTACAAAGAGCAGTGGCCGCGGTACACCTCCCACAGTCTCTGCCCACCCACCCCCATAAGCTGAGGTTTTTCTAGCGTTCATTCCGGGCCTTCCAGACTCAGCCTTGAGGAGAGAGCTTGCATTCTCCCTGCTCATATCTGATAAGACTAAGGTTTTCTACCCCTGAGGAGCGCCCTAGGTACTGCTGCCCTGGAATGCCAATGGTCAACTCTGAATCCTCCCAGCAACACCCTGTTGGGAGGGGAGCATCAGACAGACCAAGCACCTTGGCCTCTGATGCAGTGGGAGCCCCTTCTCAGCCCATACCCGGCCCATGACCACACCCTGCCTGTCTTTCAAGGCCAGCCCACAACCACTTGCTCCAGAAAGCTTTTGACACTGCCCCCTCCCTAGGAACCTGGGCCAATCCAAATTCCAGAGCCTCTACATCAGGCGCCACTGACCACTCACTCCCAGCAGAGGGGTGTGCGGGGCTGGCTCCTAACCCCTTATCGCACGCACTGATGCTACAGACCTGCCCGGTGATCCAGCTGCTCTGAGCTCACAGGTGACGGTGGTCAGTAAGGGAACGGCTCCCTTCACTTTCCTGGGGGGAGACAAGGACCAGGCAAACCAACAGACAGGCCAGCAGCCACAGAGAATGGGAGGGCTCAAAGGGACAGGCAGCGAGGGAACGGGTGCCACTGGGCTTGGGGGTGCCAGTGGAGATGGTCAGGGGTGACCTTAGATGTCCCCAAGCCAACTCGGGTGCCATTGGCACAAAAGGCCTGGAAAGGTGAGACGCTCAGGCCCCAGTCTATCACCCAGATGTGCCTGAAGCCAGCCCAGGGTTGCTGCTTAGGACATTCACGTCCTGTGGGTACCACTCCCAGGTGCCTGGCAAAGCCACGGCCAGAACCCACTGCCCACATCCCTCTTTTGGAGCCCGCCAGCAGAGGCTGTGGGGAGCTTGTGGAGATGAGAAGTGGAATTTAGGGTGGCTGGGCTGACGGCTGACCGTGAGTTCAGGCCGCCACACACACACGTGGTGACAGATGCCAGAGCTGATGGCAATAAAATGACCATGCAGGTCAGAAAGAGGATCATATCTGGGTGTCACAAGGTCTCGGGTCACACTCTGGAGATGCGTCTCAGCCAGGAAGTAGTTTCCAAAGAGCAGGAAGTGAAAACCGCATACAGTCAGTATTGCCTTTGTAATTTTGTAAAGTGCTGTAACAATGTGGTATCAAAGAATTACATTCTCTTAATTGACATCAAAAACGATGTTGGGCTTACAGCCCTGCACACGATGTACCCAGCGTCGTCTGTACAACAGCAGCACAGTCCCTCTCAGTGCACCGAGGGACCCCATTCCACACGGGGGTCCTCAGGGTGCTTCGAGGCAGGCCACACCGCAACCCGTTCACGCGGGCTCCAGCGTGCTGGCTTTTGTCTCGATTATTTTCACCTTTTGGAGACTGGTGCATCAAGTTTTCCGATCGTCCCTCAGCCAGTCGTTGCATAAGGCTGCCAGTTCCTTCTCTGATTCTTCCTTCCATATTATTGAAGAAATCGTCACCAGGCAGGGGTGGCCCATCCCCCTCGTAACCCTTCACTTCCGAGTCATTGGCAGGAAAACGTTCACGCCTCCTTTCCATGGGTTTGCTTGAAATGTGCTGATTTCTTTCAGGGGTGATTGCGTTTGTTAACAATGCTGGATAAATGCTCATCGAGTGAAGCACCTCTTTTTTTTTTAAAGAAAGAAAAAGAGAGGAAAGAAAGTGAGAGTGAAAGAAAGAAAAAAAAGAATGTAAGAGAGAAAGAAAGAGGAAGAGAAAGAGGGAGAGAGAACGGGATTCTTGTTCTATTGCCCAGGCTAGAATGCA
>CAUYLG010057925.1:0-11004 GCA_963573385.1 Cacajao melanocephalus | reverse complement strand
TGATAAAATATATTTTATCTTGCTGGTTCAGGCCAGACCATTCTAGGAGGGTCATTTTCCCTTGATGCCCGCCCCAACCACCCCCCCCTCCCCACCCCCCACCCCCCACCCCCCACCTCCGGTCAAACTTCCGGTCATCCTTGCTCTTCTTCCTGTGTATGCCCCTTAGACAAACCTTTCAAGGACTGCCTTTAAGGAGAATTCCCTTGAGGTTACTTACAGCACTCTGTGCACCAGAGACACCAGCTAGGGATGAAGTTCTGTCTAATCAACAAAGTCAAAGGAGGGAGAAGAAAGGTTATGACCAGGGCTCTGAGCCAGTCCAACCAAGGTGGGGCTATGGGGTGGAAGAAAATTTGTTGGCTTCAGTCTCAAAACCAGGGAAAGGAGAAAATGCAACTGCACTTGTGCTATTAAGACGCCTCTCATCTTAACTGAAACGCAATTCAAGTCAATTCAACAGACATTGACTAAGCCCCTACTGAGGGCACAGCTAAAGTAAGTGCAGCCTTATGGAGCTCCCAGTCTACCCTGAAGATAAGCACCTAGGCAAATGAAATGCCTTCATTGTGCTTGGTGCTATGATAAAGGGGGTGCAGAGGACAGGATATCCACTCCCTCATGAAATCAGCATGTCCCCTTTCGAATACATCTCAAAATTAGGAAGTGTTTTTTTGTTTTTTTTTTTTTTGAGACTAAGTCTCTGTCACCAGGCTGGAGTTCAATGGCGTGATCTCAGCTCACTGCAACATCCAGCTCCCTGGTTCAAGCGATTCTCCTGCCTCAGCCTCCCAAGTAGCTGGGATTACAGGCACGCGCCACCACGCCCAGCTAATCTTTGTATTTTTAGTAGAGTAGGGGTTTCACTATGTTGGTCAGGCTGCTTTTGATCTCCTGACCTCCTGATCCGCTCGTCTCGGCCTCCCAAAGTGCTGGGATTATAGACGTGAACCACTGCGCCCAGCCTAGGAAGTGTCTTTACTCTGTTCTTTCTCCCTCTACCCTCTTAGCCCTTCCTTCCTCTCCTCCTCCTTCCTTTTTTCTATTTCCCTTTCCTCTTCTTCCCTCTTTTCCTCTCCCCTTCCAGGTCCTGCCAGCTCTGAGAACCTGAGGTCCTGCTCACCATCCCTTCTGCCCCATCTCGGCAATGTGGGCAAAGAAGGGAAACGAGGTCAGGCAAGGCCTCTTAAAGGAGGCAGAAGGAAGAATTCCAGGCAGAGGGAACATCATAAATTGAGAAGTGTGGCCTTTTCCAAAAAGACTTGGGGAAGTATGATTTACTTACTCATTTCTTGTTCCTCCCCATAATCTATCTCTTCTCCTTAACCTAAGTCATGAGGCGGCAAAAGCTTCTCCTGAAACTTGAAGCCCATTCAGCCTTAAAACTAGCTGCTCCAAGGAATACTCACGTGGTAGGTGATACGATGGCCACCGGGAGATAGCAAGTCCTAACCAGGGTTTTTGGAGATGTAATGAAATTAAGGATCTTAGGCCAGGCGCGGTGGCTCACGCTTGTGAACCCAGCACTTTGGGAGGCTGATGAAGGTGGAACACCTGAGGTCAGAAGTTTGAGACCTGCCTGGTCAACATGACAAAACCCTGTCTTTACTAAGAATACAAAAAATGTTAGCCGGGCGTGGTGGCGCCTGCCTGTAATCCCAGCTACTCAGGAGGCTGAGGCAGGAGAATTGCTTGAATCCGTGAGGTGGAGGTTGCGGTGAGCAGAGACTGCATCATTGCACTCCAGCCTGGGCAACAAGAACGAAATGCCATCGAAAGAAAGAAAGAACGAAAGTGAGAGAGAGAGAGAGAGGGAGAGAAAGCGAAAGAAAAAAGAAATTAAGGATCCTGAACTGGAGAGAGTATTCTGGATTATCTAAGCGGCCTTAAATGCGACCACAAGTAACCTTACAAAGAAGAGGTAAAAAGAGATGTCAGAGAGATGCCCAAAGAGGAGAAGGTGATGTGAAGACAGAGCAGGAAGACTTGAAGATGCTGCCTTAAAGACTGGGGGAGGCCAGGTGTGGTGGCTCGTGCCTTGTAATCCCAGCACTTTGGGAGGCCAAGGTGGGAGGATCACCTGAGGTCAGGAGTTGGAGACCAGCCTGGCCAACATGGCCAAACCCCATCTCTATTAAAAATACAAAAATTAGCCAGGCTTGGTGGTGGGCACCTGTAATCCCAGCTACTAGGGAGGCTGAGGCAAGAGAATCACTTGAACCCGGTTGGCGGAGGTTGCAGTGAGCCAAGATTGTGCCACTGAACTCCAACCTGGGTGACAGCGAGACTGTCTCGAAAAAAAAAATAAGTTTAATTAAAAATGACTAGGGGGATGTAGTGACAAGCCACAGAATTCCAGCAGGCACCAGAAACTGGAAGAGGCAAGAAATAATTTTCCTTCCAGAGCCTCCAGAGGGAGCGCAACCCTGCTGACACCTGAGGTCAGTCAGCCCAGGGATTCTGATTTAGAGCTTCTGGCCTCCAGAGCTGCGAAATTAACATTTCTAATTGTTGTAAGCCACCCAGTTTGTGGTCATTTGCTATAGTCACCACAGGAAACTTATACAATCAGATTCCTCCATAGATGAAGCATCTGTTTTGCCCAGGAGTCTTTTGGAAGGAAGGAGAGAAGAGAGAAAGAGGGTGATCCTTGCTTGCTTAGATTCAGGCCGACGCTGGTGGTCTCCAACCCAGAGAGACACATTTGTACAAAGGCTTGTCCTGGGTTTGTTTTTTTGTTTGTTTGGAGTTTGTTTGTTGTTTGTTCGTTTGTTTTGAGATGAAGGCTTGCTCTGTCACCCAGGCTGGAGTGCAGTGGCATGATCTCAGCTCACTGCAACCTCCACCTCCAGTGTTCAAGCAATTCTCCTGCCTCCTCCCTAGTAGCTGGGACTACAGGCACACGCCACCACAATCCAGAGAACTTTTGTATTTTTAGTAGAGATGGGGTTTTAGCATGCTGGCCAGGCTGGTCTCTTATCTCCTGACCTTGTGATCCTCCTGCCTTGGCCTCCCAAAGTGCTGGGATTACAAGCACAAGCCACCGTGTGCAGCCTGTTTTTTATTTTCTTTTTTTATTTTTATTTTTGAGACTGAGTCTCACTCTGTCACCCAGGCTAGAGTGCAATGGCACAATTTTGGCTCATTGCAACTTCCATCTCCTGGGTTCAAGCGATTCTTCTGTCTCAGTTTCCCAAGTAGCTGGGACTATAGGCATGCACCACCATGCCCAGCTAATTTTTATATTTTAGTAGAGACAGGGTTTCACCATGTTGGCCAGGCTGGTCTCCAACTCCTGACCTCAGGTGATCTGCCCGCCCCAGCCTTCCAAAATGCTGGGATTACAGGCATGAGCCACCATGCCCGGTCTATTATTATTATTTTTAATAGAGATAGGGTCTCATTACATTGCCCTGGCTGGTCTCAACCTCCTGGGCTCAAGGTAGCTTCTGGCCTTGGTTTCCCAAAGTGGTGGGATTAAGGGCGTGAGCCACCACATCTGGCCTAAATTTACATTTTAAAAAGTCTATTCATCTGGGGGTGGTGGCTCACCTGCCTTTAATCCCAGCATCTTGGGAGGCTGAGAGGAAGGAAGGAGGATCACTTGAGGCCAGGAGGTAGAGACCAGCCTGGGCAACATAGCAAGACCTCATCTCTACCAAAAACAAAACAAGTCTATTCAAAATTAGATCTTGAGGCCAAGTGTGGTGGCTCATGCCTATACTCACAGCACTTTGAAGGGTTGAGGCAGGAGAATCACTTGAGTCCAAGAGGGCAAGACCAGCCTCGGCAACATAGCAAAACCTCATCTCTACCAAAAAAAGAAAAAAAAAAGAAGCTGGACATGGTGGCACACACCTGTAGTTCCAGTTACTTGAGGTTGAGGTGGGAGGATGGTTTGAGCCCAAGTTGAGACTGCAGTTAGCTGTGATTGCACCACTGCACTCCTGCTTGGGTGACAGAGGGAGACCCTGTCTCAAACAACAACAACAACAAAGCAAAGCAAACAAAACAAAAAAGGAAAAGAAAAAAAGCTTTAAAAAATTAGATCTTGGTGCTGGGCACGGTGGCTCATTCCTGTAATCCCAGCACTTTGAGAGTCTGAGGCGGGCAGATCACAAGGTCAGGAGTTCAAAAACAGCCTGGCCAACATGGTGAAACCCCATCTCTACTAAAAGTACAAAAAATTAGCTGGGCATGGTGCACCTGTAATCCCAGCTACTTGGGAGGCTGAGGCAGGAGAACTGCTTGAACTCAAGAGGTGGAGGTTGCAGTGACCTGAGATCATGCCACTGCATTCCAGCCTGGGCCATAGAGCAAGACTCGGCCTCAATTAAAAAAAAAATTAGATTTTGGCTGGGCCCTGTGGTTTACACCTGTAATCCCAGCACTTTGGGAGGCTGGGGTGGGCAGATCATTTGAGGTCAGGAGTTTGAGACCAGCCTGACCAACATGGTGAAACCCCATCTCTACTAAAAATGCAAAAATTAGCTGAGTGTGGCGGCACATGCCTGTAATACTCAGGAGGCTGAGGCAGGAGAATCACTTGAACGTGGGAGGCAGAGATTGCAATGAGCTAAGATGGCACCACTGCACTCCAGCCTGGGCAACAGATTGAGACTCCATCTCAAAAACAAACAAACAAACAAACGAACAAAACCAAAACCCAAAAACCTCCCAACATAAAGCTGTTAGACTTATAATGAAAGAAAAGAGGATGCCACACTACCCACTTAATCCTCAGTTTGGTGACCCCAAGACCTGCCCCTCAAAGTTCCTGAGGATCCCTTGGTGAAGTCCTAGAGATCCCCAGGCTAAGTTAACCCCCTCGTTTGGCATGCAAGGAAGTTGAGGCACAGAGAGGAGCAGCACATGGTTTCCAAATCTTCTGACCGTGAAGAATCCTCCTGAAGTCAAGGAGTTAAAGTCATTCCCAGAAGTTCCAAAGATGCCTTCGTTTGCCAAGACAACACCCCAGCCCCAGCCCTCAGGATTGGAAATATTGGTAGAGGATCTCACTTTGTCACCCAGGCTGGAGTGCAATGGTACCATCTTGGCTTGGCTCACTGCAGCCTCGACCTCCCAAGTTTGAGCAATCCTCCTGCCTCAGCCCCCCAAGCAGCTGGGACTATAGGCACACACCACCACGCCAGGCTAATTTTTATATTTTTAATAAAGATGGGGTTCACCATTTTGACCAGGTTGGTCTGAAACTCCTGAGCTCAAACAATCTGCCCACCTGCCTTGGCCCCTAAAGTGCTAGGATTACAGACCTACTACATGTTCTTAAGGTTATCACTCAACTGTTCCTCAAGGACAGAGTGAAGGAGAAGGAAAAGACACAAGACATGCTTCAGAAATTATGAGTGCAGTCAACCAGGCCCATCCTCTGGCCATCTGAGAGGATGTACCATAGCGAAATCGTGGCAGGGCCAATGTGGAGGGTTAAACATGCTCACATGAACAAAGAGAGCTTTGTGGTCCAGGGTGGATTCTGACATGACCGGACACACAGACATGACAACTTGCTTTCCCTTTTGAGGGAGCAAGTTCATGCTGATGTGTCAGCTCTGTCCCTTTGCAAGACTCCTACTCCCATCTCACCTCTCTTGACCACTGTCAGATGTACTGTCAGATGAATGGTCACTCCTCTTCTCTCTTTGTAATAAAACAATGTAGACATTTATGAAGTTTCTTCTAGCTTTTTAACATCAATACAATTAAAGCACAGTGCATCTTAATTGCCAGCCCCTCAACCCAGTGCAGAACAAATGGCAGCAGTCCTAAATAAAACGGGTTGGCCGGGTGTGGTGGCACGTGCCTGTAGTCCCAGCTACTCGGGAGGCTGAGGTGGGAGGATCGCTTGAGCCCGGGAGTTCTGGGCTGTAGTGCGCTATGCCGACTAGGTGTCTGCACTAAGTTCGGCATCAATATGGTGACCTCCCGGGAGTGGGGGACCACCAGGTTGCCTAAGGAGAGGTGAACCGGCCCAGGTCTGAAACGGAGCAGGTCAAAACTCCCTTGCTGATCAGTAGTGGGACTGCGCCTGTGAATAGCCACTGCAGTACTCCAGCCTGGACAACATAGTGAGACCCCATCTCTTAAAAAACAAAACAAAACAAAACAAAACAGAACAGGGGTTGGCACTGAACTGAAGACAGGTGAGGAAGCCAAGCTGGGATTTCCGTAAAAGTGCCCCAGACAAAAACAGTTTACATTTAAGTTGCCTAGTTTGCCATAGTGCTTTTTCCAGGCTACCTAAAACTATTTTTATATCCATCATTTCCCGTATCTTACAGTTTGCCTAGAGGCAGGGAGAAAGACAATTAATTCAATTTTTCTGGAGAAACAGAGATCGAGCAATTCTGTGTCAAGGGGCATAGGTGGAATCAAAAAATTATCTGAAAGGCTAGTATCCGCTTATCATGATAACAATGGTGGTTAAGTAGTTGTTTGGCCAAATGTTAAGAGTTCAAATCTTGTCTCTGCCATTTATTAGCCATGTGACTTTGGATAAGATGCTTCAACTCTGTCTCAGCACCATCATTTGTAAAGTAGTTCCTAGTTCATAGTCTTGTCAAGGAATTGTATAAGTCACATGTGTGAGAAGCAAAGAACAACAGCAGCCTATAGTAAGTACTCAATAAATTTGAGTTATTTTTTGTATAGTGCTTTATGGATTACAAAGCGCTTTCACCTCCCAAGTTCAAAGCAATCCTTTTCACATACATTATTATATCTCAAGATCCAGATCACTTGACTTTTAACCCAGGCATTTGGAAAAAATTCAGAATATTGGGTAAAATCTAGCATGCTTTACTGAACACATCCAAGGAGGCTAATACTAGGTATGGTGTTTCCTGCCCAGTCCTGTCTTTTTGCTCCGTCCCCAGAAGAGCATTCTGCAAGGTCCCCAGGAAGCTCTGGAAGAAGTTCCTACCCAGGAAACATTCATTTTCCCTCATCCTTTATATAGCAGGAGGCAGAATTAATGCACATTGTTACTAAAGCTCCAGCTGTCTTACCTCCCTGCTTCCAAACACCACTGGCTATTCTTTAGAAAACCAATTCCGGGCTCAGGGAGTTACGCTGTCTCATTTCCCCTGGTAAAAACTTTAGATGCCTTATAAAGCAACCACAAAAAACCACTCCATGGGTTCTGGTCACCATCCCTCCCCTATACTCCAACCAGGGAAAGGCCCGGGACTGACATTTCTGGAAAACGCAGTGTGTGCAAGGTTAGGTTACCACGGTCCATACAAATGAGGAAATGAGGCTGTGAGGCTGCAGAAAGAAGAAGCAACTTGCCTAAGGCACCACAATGGATACAAGTGCTCTAGCTACAGCACTTAGCTCTATAATCTTCCCCAAGGTCTCTGAGCTGAGTTTTCTCATCTATAAAACTGGGATAATGATTAAACACACCCCTAGGGTCAGTGTAAAAATTCAGTGAGTTAATTTACTCATTATGATTAGCACAATAACTGGCATATACAAAAGCCCAATAAATGTTAGGTTTTATTATTATTACCGAAAAAAAGACTATCAGTTAGGGTTTACTCATTGCCTCTTTCATTATAGCAAGTTGGGACTCTTGTCCCCGACTGAAGGCGGTGACTTTGTTTCCAAATGAAAGAGAGTTAACATCCCCCAGTCAAATTCACCAGGTGGGGCATGGGGCATCAATATGGTTGACTTCCACCTTCTTTGCAGTGGGAGTAGTTTTGTCCAACCTACCATACAATTCACTTATTTGTGCAGTGGTGATTTAGTCCTTCTTTGAATCCTTTTATTGACAGGATATCCACTCCCTCAAGAAGTAAGCCCATTTCTTTTGAACACCTCTTATAATTAGGAAGTGTCTTTTAGCTTTTTTTTTTTTTTGAGACGGAGTCTCGCCCTGTGGCCAGGCTAGAGTGCAATGGAGCGATCTCGGCTCGCTGCAACCTCCACCTCCCGGCGTCAAGCCATTCTCCTGCCTCAGCCTCCCGAGTACCGAGTAGCTGGGATTACAGGCGCGCGCTACCACATCTGGCTAATTTTTGTATCTTTAGTAGAGAAGGGGTTTCACCATGTTAGCTAGGCTAGTCTCGAACTCCTAACTTCGTGATCCACCCGCCTCGGCTTCCCAAAGTTCTGGGATTACAGGAGTGAGCCACCGCTCCTGGTCAGGAAGTATCTTTTCTCTGTTCCTTCTCCTTCTACCCTCCTAGCCCTTCCTTCCTCTCCTCCTTCCTCCTTTCTTTTTCCCTTCCCTCTTCTTCTTTCTGCCCTGTACCTCTTTCTTTGTTCCCTTCCAGGTCCTGCCAGCTCTGAGAACCTGAGATGCTGCTCCCCACCCCCTCTGCCCCACCCAAAAGGCACTATCCAGTCACTGACCACAGCCTTGGAGAGCACAGTAGGTCTTTAGAGCGGCCGCTTGGCCGGCTGATTAGAAACCCAGGCCCCGAAGGTCCTAACAACCCTCTGGGTTTTGCAGGATCTTTGGGAAGCAAAACCTTTTATCTAGGCCTTATGGCTTGGCCTTCTGGTCCATTAGTATCATCCATCAGTTCACCTGATTTCCATTAATAACCGCATCTAGAACCACATGAAACTTGAAATGGGTTGATCTGCTGTCTTGAGGCCCAGCTGGGCGGGCATGCAAACCAAGGAGAGGGCTGGGCGCCGGGGGTGACTCTCGGGACCTGAAGCACACGAGCAGCCCACAAGGTTGGGGTCCTCGCCTGCAAGCCAGCGCGACTACAGCTCCAGCCCGCACTGAGCCTCCTCCGACAGCGCGGCCGCTTTAAGAGAGGGGCGGGGCCCGGGTACAGGCAAGGCAGGGCCAGCCCACAAGGCTTCTTTTCCTTTTTGATCCATTCAAAAATTACTCATTGCAAATTCCCGGACCGCTAGGCGAGGAGAGGGAAGGGGGCGGAGGAGACAGGGCTGCTGCAGGCGCAGCGCTGAGGGCAGCCGGGGGCCCGAGTGGTTGAGGCTGGTCCCGCAGCGGCTGCTCGCCGGCGTTCTGGCTCCTGTGGCCTCACCAGGAAGCGTCAGAGTCTCGACACTGGGGAAGCTCGGAGCGCCGCCTCCGCCGCCGCCGCCTCCCGCCTGGCTCTGGGTCCCCGAGCCCCCTCCCCTGGCCCAGCCCGACTCCCTCCTCCTTCCTGACGATCTGGCTCGGGCGCCGTCCCTGGTGATGGCTGGCCGCTGAGCCATGGCTCAGTACGGCCACCCCAGTCCGCTCGGCATGGCTGCGAGAGAGGAGCTGTACAGCAAAGTCACCCCCCGGAGGAACCGCCAGCAGCGCCCCGGCACCATCAAGCATGGATCCGCGCTGGACGTGCTCCTCTCCATGGGGTTCCCCAGAGCCCGCGCGTAAGTGGCCGGGCTCGCAGCCCTGGACGACCACTCCCGCGCGCGCGGCCGGCCCTCGGCTTCGCTCCGGCTCGCCTCTCAGTGCCTGCCGGACAGGCGGCGCGCTCCCCGCTGCTCGCGACCTGTTGGGGGCAGGATGGGTGCGCTGGCAGCCCGGGACTCGGCTCTGGGCAGGGGTGCCGGGGAAGACGCGGCGCGGGGCCGCTGGGCCGGGGCTTGCCTTGGGATGCCTAAAGGTTGGAGATGAGGGCCCGGGATTCGAGTCCCGGGTACGGTGCCCGGCGTCTGGCCCCCGCGGGTGGAGCTCAGCGTTTCTCTAGCGCGCTCCCCTAGGTCTCTAGCGCCGAGCGCCTGGGGAGGCGGGGCCCGGCGCAAGACTCGGGCATCCTCTCCGGCCGGAATACTGGGCTGGCCTGGGATCCTCCGGTGTCTGGGAAAGGGCGAAAGACTGCGGGACAGGGAGGCCGGCGCCCCCGTTGCAGAGGCTTCCAGCTCCGGATGTCGCTCTCCGGCTCGGTCTCCCCCTGGAGTAGGAGGAGCGGGAGCGTGGGTGTTGCTGCGTGTTCATTGATGGGGAGAATGGAATGAGAAAGAGAAGCGATCCCTCCAGGGGACCTGGGTTCTCGTCAGTGGTGACAGCAGCTCAGAAATCTGTGGGTGCCTGAGAGTAAGGAGGGGGAGCTGTTCTCCTTCTTCCTTCCTCTAGGAGAGTGGGCTAGGGGAGGGCAAGGAGAGCGCAGGTGGCTGCCCCTGGAGCCTGCTGGGGAGAGAGGCCTGGTTGCCAGCATAGGGCGGCGGCAGCCGGGTCGTCTTAGGCTGGTTGGCTCAAGTGTCAGGGGCTGGAACTCTGACTAAGAGGAATCCAAGGCCCAGCGGCCAGGCCCTTCTCCCCTGGTTAATCCCTGGCGTGCAGATTTCTTAGGTGGGGACACAAGGCCTGGGGTCCGGTCGGGGCGCAGCTTCTTTACATCTTTGAATTACATCACCTGTACAGGAGAGTTGGGCAAACTTTATCAGTAAGGTCCAAGTAAATGAAAGTCCTTTTTATTTTTTATTTTTTTTCCCCTCTCACATTTTTTTTTCAGGTAGTAACTTTACTTATTTATTTTTTGAGACATAGTTTCGTTTTGTCGCCCAGGCTGGAGTGTATTGGCACAACCTCATCTCACTATAACCTCCGCCTCCCAGGTTTAAGCGATTCTCCCATCTTAGCCTCCTGAGTAGCTGGGACCACAGGCATGCGCCACCATACCCGGCTAATTTTTGTATTTTTAGTAGAGATGAGATTTTGACATGTTGGCCAGACTGGTCTCGAACTCCTGACCTCAGGTGTTCGCCCAACACGGCCTCCCAAAGTACTGGGATTACAGGCAATAACCGTAGGTCTCCCTTCCCTTGTCCCTGGGCAAACGTTTTTTCTTTACTAACTTGGTTTCGATCTCTTAATCAAAATAGACCCTTGAATTTATTATTCTCCAGACTACTGGGACATGTTGGAGTGGCCTTAGAAGGCCCCAAAATGGACTGATGGTTTCTGCCTTCCACTCACTTCCTAATACCAGGGCTCCAGTTCCTAATACCAGAATTACAGGGAGAAAATGTGGATTCTGCAGGAGTGTGTCAGGTGTGGACGCTTCAAGT